>JAQFZF010001514.1:0-13954 GCA_034695365.1 Enchytraeus norvegicus | reverse complement strand
TATTTTCATAGTTATTAAATAAACAAAATGAAATTAGATTAAAGTTCTATTCTTTCAAACGGTATTGCAAGATTTGTTTGTACTCATGGGATGTTAACAAGTAAACAAAATCTATTTTTTGACTATTTCAATAAGTCAATTTTGAAATCCTAAAGTGACTTTCACGCGGATTAGAATGCAATCTGTTTCTGTACTTATGCTCAAATTAATTAGAGATACAATTGCAATGATAGACGGAATTTACAAAGCGCTACACAAGTGAGCTCTGTCTATCATACCCAAGACTTGCTCTTAAGTTAAGAGTTGCTTTGATATATGTAACAAGTTTTGTTCAGTTGGTGTGCTCTGTGTGAACTGTGTCATATTGGGTGTAAGCCTAAAGCCGCCTAAAAGTTCGCAATAGTTCGTAAGGCATCCTGCTCGATGGCCGAAAGGTCCCTCAGGAAACCTTAAAACCACTTATCTCCTAAATTATTGATTTTGCAATATTGATAATTGTAGATGTCTATCATTTGAACACCGAAATCTGTATATATGATTGTAGCACTGTGGTTTTGAAACAAAATAACCAACTAACTAGTTCAAACAAAGGTTTTCTCTTTTTCCAGGTTTGTGCAGAATCTGAATATAGCCAATTAAATTATTCAGAATGAAAACAAAAAAATATGGCAGTCAATCCTACGCTAAACTCCCGTAGACCACAATAATAAAAATAATCATTAGACAACGGAGAACCTCCTTGGTCTAATGGCAGCACTGCGGCCTCTCAATCATGAGGTCCTGGGTTCAAATCCCAGTGAAAACATACGAGTTGTAAGCCTTGGCAAGCTACTTTACTCTCCATTGCTATAATAGCAGGCAGTCGGTGTACATTTACCTAGACACGCTCTAACGACTGCGCTAGCTAGCCCAATTTGGAAACGAATCCCGGCTATCTCGCCATCTGGCGAGATCAATAGCATACGCTATTATTATCATAAAAAGAATGAAAAGTCAAATATTAATCATAACAATAATATTATCTTCAATATGAAATATGACTATGGCGATTGGCAACTTTTAATTACTTTTTTAGTAACAAGTAAGAAAGCCTTTAATAAAGGCTCAATGGGGGGTTCCCCCACCCTCTATTTAGTATTCACTGGGGGAGCCACCCTTAAAAGTCTCCACCCACCCTCGTTTATATCTTCAATGTAACTTGCGTCTGGCCGTAACCATCCTATTAATGAATAAACTCTAACAAAAAAATTGTCATGACCAAGAGTTGAACTTGGAGCCATTGCGGCACAGCTTCTCTAGACTGTAGGCCTAACCACTACACCACCAAGCCTCGACGCTGAGTTTGGCTATCTAGCGCTTGAAATCAAAGTTAGAAATGGAACACTCGCCACTGGGCTTTTATAGGTATGATAACCAGATCGATCATCCATAAAAGGCTTTATGGAAGCTATGCATAGATCTATGGTATAGAGATCAAGATTCAATTATATCCAGAGCATATTTAGACCTATATGATCATAATAGGTGCGCCAGGAGAGTATACAGTATAACATAGGACGCTGTATTTATTATTCATTTCACTTATTTGATTTTAAATTGCGCTTCTTCTCTATAGAAAATGTCAGTCATAAGTGAGTCGAATAATATAATAGCCTGCAGCAAGTTTCCGTTGTTGGCTTACTCCTGCACTTGTTCAGACCATAGATCTAATGTATGAGCTAATCACTGAGTAAGTAGCTTCTTGGCATGCTTAACTACAACCCATGTAATATCCGCTATTTTTCAATAACCGATAATTAATCAAGTTCCTTTATTATAACAACATCCAGCAACAAACGAAACATTTTTACTTGTGAGTCAAAATAATAATAATACTATCTCAAATAGATGACAGTAAGTATACAATTAATAATGTGACTGCAATAGTAGATAAACAAAATAATAATAGAAAAGAAATAATTATAATGTCAATAAAAATAAAATTGATATCATCATTATTTTGATTAAGATTAAGCCTAATAAAATGAATTGATTGCCATCAATTCATTTTATGCTACATGCAGTCAGGCCAGTTGCACACAATTACAGTAGGTATACTACCATTAGACTTATGCATAAATAACAATCCGTATTCGCACATAAGGCTCCTGTGAGTGGCGTAGCAAGGCTCATACCAAGGAGCGACATGCACTTTCACCACGAAATAGGCAATTTGCAAAATTGTATACTATATCGCCCATGAAAGCACACTATGTCAAACCTTGATAATTGTTCAGGGGCATCTTTGGGGCTCATAACCACTAAACCCAGCCCGGTCCATCTCTGAAAGTATTGCCTTGATAATTTGAGACGTTAAACTTACCTTTACAATTGCAGCTGTAGCATTCACCCGATCCTGGCTGCGCCACTATTCTACATTCTGACGTCACTGACATCATCCTTGGATGAGACAACGGACGTTAAACCTACCTTTATTATTTGTTATTACTATTATTATTATTCACCTCTCTAATTGCCGATATGAAGTCAAATTTGTCTCTGGCAAGATGTCGTCAAGTGTTCGCACGAGTTGTTCGCTGCGATGCGCTAAGAGACATTAATACTTGATCGATTCACTTGACAGAACAGCAGCATGAATCACTCCAGCGCTACCAGCGACTTTGATATAAGTTGCCAAAACATTTAAATAATTATACAGAGTAATAATATTAATATTACTACATAGCAGGTGCCTACGGGGCGAATGATGTTTGAAGAAAGGGGATGACTAGATAGATATTCAGATAGTCAGGCAGACAGAGATACAAACAAACAGACAAAAGACAGTTTGCCAAACAGACAAAAGATACACATGAGAAAATAAGGCTTCTGACGGTGTTTCCTTTTGACTTTCTCAGCAACTCAGTAACTGCGTCAGTCAAACTGTAGTTACAGTTAACGCAGTTAACCGCGTCTCACAAAGCAAATGCAGTCTTATGTTGTACACGTATATTTATGCACAATTACACATACATGTATTATGCATGCACTAGCACATAGGCCTACATGTACAATTGCACATGCACAATTATATATATACAATATGTAAATGGACACACAGGCGTTCATGATGTACATTACAATTAGAGACAAGCACAATAACGTAGACAAATTACAATAAAATAAAGGTTTAGCGTCCGTTTTCTCATCAAGGGATGGTATCAGAGGGTCATCCCTGAAATGATGGAAGTACATGTTGGCCAGTAATTATTATTTGCTATACTTGTAATATATAAGCCTATATGTCTTTCGATTTATTTACTACTTCACCTAGTTAGATTTACCCGTTATTAAAAAACAACATTGCTGCACTCTTTCACATTAATAAAGTTCATGTGAAAGAACACTTCAGATAACTGAATTAATAATGTAAATCTGTGTTCTCCCTGTCTGCTTCTAAAGCATGCACCTAGCGTCAATGATATTAGATTGATTATTGTATAATAAATAGATTTGATACCAATGAATAGAGTCGCATTTCATTCTTCTATTAAGTTCGGATGTAAGTAAAATTAATATAATTATTCAGCGTAATATTATTTATTATATCCTTTCATGTCCAGCAAAATAATGCGTGCAACACCAGCAGCCATACTAGAATAAGTGACTTTAGGCGATACTGGATGTAAGCATAAATACACCGTAGTGGCAGCTCGACAGAGAGCAGTTTATATCTTCAATAAATTAGTCTTGCACCTTAAGTAATAGAAAAGATTAGCTAACAAAGAGAAAGAAACAAAAATAAACATTGTAAAGACTTTGATTTGGACTACACTTTTGTATGGCTCTGAAACGTGGACATTAACAAAGCATGATATTAGGAAATTGGAATGTTGGAAATGAGGCTCTGGAGAACGATGGAAAAGATCATTTATGTTGATTAAATTACAAATGAAGAAGTCCTGATAAGAGTTGGAGTACAAATTCATCTGATGAATATGTTAAGAAACGGAAAGAAGAGTTGGATAGGATATGTTTTAAGTGAGAATAGTTTGTTGAAGGAAGTAATAGAGGGTAGAATTGTTGGAAAGAGAGTCAAAGGAAAACCAAGAATTGAAATGTTGGATGATGTGATGAATGGAGCATATGTGGATATGAAAAGAAAATCTGAGAATAGAGAGGTTTGGAAACGTTATATGCCATGGAGCTGCCATTAGGCAGTACACTGAAAGAGAGAGACAGAGAGAGAGAGAGAGAGAGAGAGAGAGAGAGAGACAGAGAGAGAGAATTAGTCTGCAGGTCTCCTCACGTTGGGTAACTTGAAAATAGAACAACATAAGACTGCATTTGCTTTGTGAGACGCGGTTAACTGCGTTAACTGTAACTGCTGTCTGACTGACGCGGTTACTGAGTTGCTGAGGAAGACAAAAGGAACAACGTCAGACTCCTTATTTTCCCATGTGAATTTCAGGTGTAATAAATACATACCTTTGTAATGGTTGAAGAAATATTAGTGAGTCAACTGCCTTTTTAGTTAGGAATTTTAAACCTTTCATTAAATATAATTTTCATTTAAAGGTTACAAGAAAGCTTAATTAACCTCATGAACCATGCCTGGAAGTGCCAATATAGAAAGATATATATATATATATATATATGTATTATATATTCGCTTATATTATTGAACTATTATTATAATATAACTATTGAAGTCAATCTGACAATCGCAGATTGTTACAAACATCATACACAATAAATGTTCACAAAATTATAGATAAGCAAAAGTTACAAACAAAAGCGATAAAGAAACTACCTGGTACTATAATAAAATAGGTTTACCTTGATACATTTGTTGAATTTTCTTTGCTTAATTATACAGAAGGTGTCCTGATGGGAGGCCTATTGGAGCAATTTCTGTAACGTGTAAAAATCTATGATAGATCCATCTGATTTTTACTACTTCAACTATTTTAGGCCTACTTTACTGGTTCTTAGATTCAAATAGACTTATTTTCTCTAACGATACGACAAATTTATTATTTCTGCATTTAATTTAACATGCTACTAGCAAGTGAAACGTGAAACTTTTGGAATACTAATCCATCTAAAATTTCAAGACGGGTGTACGAATTAATGCCTTTAAATCTGAAGAAACTTGCCCGAAATATGCATGTTTGTACACGTTTGTGCCTGTCAGGTTTTTCTTTGCAGTAATGTAAACTCTTCAAATACTAAGGTTCAATATTGTGAATTGTTAATACTTAAAACTTTTAAACTTATATCAATCAATCCTGGAAAGTAATTGCAAAAACTTGAAGGGTATTCTATTCATAACGAAAATAACTCCATTTTGTGAAAAATGGAAGATTAAAAATAAAAATATATAAAAATTTATAGACAGAAAAAAATAAATAGAGAGAATAGATAAAAACATAGAAATAGACAGAATTACCTGAATAATGTGAGTTTGAATTTATTCTTGTACCCATTCCGGAACTTCGTAAATTTTCACTGAGTCCTTTTCACAATCATGCATAGCTTGATGGCGGCTAACAGTTAATAGTTAATGGTTTCTTCTCTCTAAACGAGTCTAAAAAATGAGGTCATAAGTTTGTACAGAGAGATAGCAAAATTATTATACTTCTTATAGGCAGGCCATTCCAATTTAATTTGTATGTTAACCTGCAGAGTATCCCAGAGATAAATAATTACCCTAATGGGACAATTTTCAGTTTCTTTTAACAGCTAGACAATCTAGCTTCTAACAAGCTAGAGAACGTAAGATCCTGAGCGGTTGCAGCACACAGGTGACTGAGTCATTATTCTGACGGTGAGGTCGCCAGCCCCATTCTATATGATCTAATTCTATTACTGGATTATATACGTCAGACCTGTGGTAACCGTCACCTTCTATCGAAGCAGTCACCTACTACGTAAGCCTACTAATTTGCTTCAATTAATTGTCCCACGAAGGGATGGAAGGCTTGATTGGCCTAACCAGAAAGTTACGGAGACGTAGGCCTACTGAAGCTAACGGCAGTGTACTAAAGCTAACGTTGAGTTGATGAAATCAAATAATACAAAAAGGGTTCAGTGAAGATTTCTCACATTCGCACTCAACTCTTTATTCTCGTAAATATGATCTATATTAATATTATTAATAGGCCTGCACATAAACAATTAATTTAATAAACACTTAAGCTATCTAGTATGATAGTCTCTATGCTGTAGCCTTTAATGAAACATAAAATAAAAACGGGAACCATTTAATTTGAGTCCTATGACGACTAATAATTATTATTACGTTAATCGCAAAGTGCTATTAAAATTTGTATGCCTATTAGATGAGCGTATGCGTACTTTGTGCTGTGAGGGAGTGAACTGTTCTATCTGTCTGTTTTATACTTTCTATACTCGGACACTGACACGAGGCTCTTGATTAATAATACGAGCTGAATGACAAACTGCGCATCACATGATGGTATCGATGTGCAGCAGATCCTTATTAATGAATTTCTATTGTTTGAATATCATTACGCTGATAAATAAAAATAAATATGAATGATTTACATACAACTTTAACCATGCATGATGTTCAAACCTGGGATGATGCTCGTAGATAATCTTAATTAATTAATTAATTAACTGATTACTATTCTGATTAGGCAGTAGGACTAATAAAATTACCGCTGCCCATATTTTCATTGAGTAATAGCAGAACTGTAAGCATAAAATTGTTATCTATGATATGAGCTTCTGCTCACATCAGCTTGTTCTATTCAGAATCAAATGAGAGAGATAATATTTGCCAATATTATCATATACTCGTACATGTATATCAAGCCTAACAGCATTATAATTAAGATACGAACTTTGAAATAGGGTCTAGGTTAATACCATTTTAAGTTAATTTTCTTTCATTCTTGGCTCATGTTTATTTTATGTTTACTGTTCTTTTTATGTGTAGACCTATTCTGTATTGGTTGTAACAATCTGCTAATGTCAGATTCATGCTAATGAACCAATTTGATAAATTTATGATGAATGTAAAATTGCACACATGGCAAGCAGTGCTATAATTAAGGTGGCATTTTCAGTTCCTGCACCCAATGATGTTGTCCGTTTAAAATCCGTTTGGTTTCAAATTTTAGGCCTATTTACGCATT
Source organism: Enchytraeus norvegicus (assembly GCA_034695365.1). Taxonomy (NCBI): domain Eukaryota; kingdom Metazoa; phylum Annelida; class Clitellata; order Enchytraeida; family Enchytraeidae; genus Enchytraeus; species Enchytraeus norvegicus. The sequence continues at coordinate 6,809 of JAQFZF010001514.1, read as the reverse complement.
AGTCCGCTGCAGTCATACTATAGACTAAACCAGAATACAATACAAGTTATACTTGGAGCTATTAAAAGTAAGATTATTAAAAATTTACTATATTTATTACAAATAAAACCATTAAAACATAGTTTGATCCTCAAAGTAAAAAATCTCTGAGGTTCAAATCTCTTACCCTCTAGTGAACTTCCAGATTTGGCAGGTCCAAGGTACTAATTCTATCGAAAAGTCAACTATCTGGTTCTTGATTAAGAGTACGCCTTGAACCAATACGTTGACCCCATGGAAATGGTTTTGCTATTACCACATCTTAGACTTACAGTGTCGATGATGGCTTTACTAAAAGGGCATTACGATTTTTTGTTGTGGCTACCCATGTCGTCTTCAGTGATACCGTTAAATTTCGTTAATTGAATTTTCAAAGCACGAGGAAATCTTAATTTATATTTTCTGGAGTGCCCCCGATCCAACATGAGTGAGAGTAATTTATCATTGTAAATTACAAGCATTATTATAATTAGGCGTAATTGTGTCTATAGTCTAGTAGTACTCTACAGCAGGGGAGCCTCTCTCTCTCTCTCTCTCTCTCTCTCTCTCTCTCTCTCTCTCTCTCTATATATATATATATATATATATCTGTCTCTCTCGTCTTTCTCCCTCTCTCTATCCCTCTAGTGCATTGCTAAAGGCAGGCCCATATCATTGAACTGTATAGTTTGTATGCCATTTCTTCAAGGTAGATAATTTTATTCTCTGAGGTGAGTCTCCGTATCCTGCCTCAGTGACTGCACTAGTAGTATCGGCTTCTACAAAACACGTGAAGTTTTCGGTTGGTCTATTCTCAAGTTTGCCGGAGTCAACACGGCCAGTTACACGCTTTTCTTGGTTCATAACCGTAATGAACATAAAAAACAAAAAATGCAGACCCAACACTGCATGATCTATGTTCCTTCTATAGGGTGCTACTTATTAACTGCCGCAATTCAAACATGTCATCAATCTGTAAATTTTCCCGCCATGCAGAAAGAATCAGCTCATATGTGGAATTGTACGCCTATCGCCTATCGCCTATCGTAAATGAAATCATATCGTTTTAACCGTATGCTAATCTATAGGATGATTGTGCTGAAGTCATCAGATCCTATGAATTCAGGGATTTATTTACTTCGTGTGGGTACGAGAAATTATACAGAGACCCGCTACAGTTTATTTCTTCATGCTAACTCTCAATTGCATGCATTTATTGAGCGATTTCGCACCATATGACAAAAATAGATACTGGAAAATGTAACGGTAAAACCACTTGAAATCAATCTTTTCCTGCTAAATGATTTCAAATCGCGCTTGGAGATTTTTCGGTGATGCGATTGAAATGGTCGATCGAGTGTGTAGCCCTACAGCGATTATGCCATCTGTATACAAATTTAACACATCTTCAATATTTGGTATTTATGTATCGTTTAATGACGAAAAAGTGGTAGTTAAATCTATTTTGACTGACTTTCATTTGTGCATATTGTTTATATTTTTGTACAGCAGCTTCGAAAGTCGGTTTCGACCATAACACCTCTACAAAAATTATTGTTGTCAATAATAATAAACCCTAACCCAAACCCTAACCCAAGCCCTACAAATTGAAACAATAAGGTCATAATTAATGATGTGCAAAATTTGTATACAGATTGCATAATCGCAGCCCTATAATTATTGAAAGTCAGTAAAAATATTAGTGGAAAATTTTGAAAAGTAACAACTATAAAGCTTAGTACAACGTAGCCTAATATGTTACCATATCACAAAGATAATTGTTGTCAGAGACGACAGTGCCACGATGAACGTAACTCTACAGACGACAGTAGGTATCGTAGGGACCAGCTGAGAATACTAACTTACATGTATATTTATAACATGACATAGTGCTAGATATTTGGCGAGTGGATGTAGGTAGACCTATATTGCATAAGCTGCGTATGCACACAATATTATTATGCGAAATAATTTATACATGCATAGACTAATTAAGCAACACTTGCATGCAGAAGTTGCATGTATTTTTACACAGTTCTACGGTTCTTCTATAGATCCATGTAGCGCATCCGTTAAGAGTCTCTACAGAGGTTCAATACGTGAACGACTTTATTCCCTGTCTAGACCGTCACTGATGCGAACAATTCAATGATGGATTCATTGAATGACGCATACAAGCATCTGATGGATTCATTGAAGGACACGTACAAGCATCTGATGCCTCCTGGCCGATTGTTATGCAATACGAATTTGACTGCGAAACCGATGTCAATACCAGCTTTAGCCTTTCTAGCTTCACATTGAATTAAAGAATATGTTTTGTTTTGCATGAGAAATGTAGGCATATGACAGTGGGCATTCCTCGCAGAAAAGTCTTTTTCATTTCATCGCGACTATTTTAAAAGTCTTTCTTGTCTCAGATCTATTCACAGTTTCTAAGCACGTGCCATCGTTCAGTTGGTTTACGAGTTTTGGAGAACATTTCGTTCCAGTGTTTGACCTCAGAGGGCCCACTCTTACTGCCGAGGACCACCTGGCCTATCAGCTCATTCCTTCCCATACGATCGTGGTCCATGACAGAAACCACGAGGCTCGTGTTACGAACTCGCTCGTAGGGAAAGTGAAACATGAACATCTCGTTGAACACAGGGTTTAAAGTTTTCTCTGCGATCGCGGTCTTCCTCTTCTCGACCTTCTTACCATCCTGTAGCAACCATATCTTCACGTACGGATCTGTAAGGCATTAAACATAAAAGATATATGCAATCCAAACAATTAAATGAGGATCTAACGTCCGGTTCCTAACCCGAAGGCGAAGCTGGAAGACGTACCAAGCGGACCAATGACCATGCAACTGAAGGCAGTACAATACCACCAGAACTCACTGGCCAATGCATAGACAAAAAAGAGAGATTCGAAACAGTGCCAGCTCATTGGACAGGGCAAGAGAGTCTGAATAAATAAACCTGAGGAGGAAACAAATGTGTTTTCAATTTGTCCTGAAAATTTAAATCCAGAAAACCGTTATAATAAATTTGTGCCTTGAATGTCAATTACCAGAGTACATGTTGGCTGAAGCCTGTATACAGGACATCGCACCTTCGATATGTTTTTGAGATAACTTTATTGTATCAAATGTGTACAATTGGTAAACTATTCGAACCATCCTCTCTACACTTTCATTCTTCACGAGGTGGAACGAAAAATGGCCGCACTAAACATCTAATTTCCTCTTCTTTGTTCCTACCTCGCTCTCTCCATTCTAATAGAGCGAGTCTTTCTTCTGTAGTTCAGGGTGACCTTTGCTGCACCGGAAGCAATAATTTTATTTAAAGTCTGAGCTGAGGAGACTCGCAATAAAAACGTAACAGTACTATCGTCTCATCTCGCATAACGCGTTTAAACATATCGTACCGTGACAGCTTAGATAATACACAATATTGCTACGAGAATCAGTCAATCAATAAATATCCTACCTACCAAATTATTCAATTACGCCACTACAGGAATGGAATTAATTTCGGTTTGGCTGATGTTTTGCATGTCCGAGGTATAGATCCGAATCCGAAGTTTCAGAACAGAATGTCGATGTTCTGCCGAGCCACAAAAAGAAATATACTTGGACTCATATTTATGGGCAGAATATGCAGTGCAGATCCGCTAACGTTGAGAAGCAATCTGACTAATTTTGAAACTTGTTCTCGTAAGACTAGATTACAGGCAAATCGGAGAAGACAACGGGAGACCACCTCAGAATTACAGTACAGATGCTACAGTACTGTATATAATCTTACAAGGATACACCTTTCTGACAGGATCATATTGTTCTCCGATGAGAACTCGATAAAAACGTGAATTTGAAAATGTATCATGGATCTGCCATTTTGAAGTAGGCCACAAGAGTGAGAAATTAAATAGCAAGGCATTTGGTTAGACCTGAAAGACCGTTGATATCTTTAGACTTGAGTTCTCGAGCCTCCAGTACAACGAGTGTGAGACTCTCTGCAGTAGGTTGATAGCATAATGAGACAAGTACTTCACCCAGCTTTCCCTGCAACGACAGGCATTTAAGCTATAATTATGTTAAATATACTCTCTGTCCGGGAAAAAAACGACCCACCTAGCAAAATCTCAATAATTTCGTTAAAACTCAAGATTTTTCCACATTTTTCAGGCTTTCTTGAGGAGATAATTTGATCTTTATCTTCCAAATTTGATAGAAATATTTATTATGAAAAAGTTAATGAGTTTCTATGAAGAATCTAAAAAACAAATTAACAAAGCTTAGAAACAGACTTTCCTTTTCTTTTAATTGAATTTTGTTCCTGACGAGGGTCGTTTGTCGATGCTGCCTATTGTATTAGAGTACGTGCTTAAAGTGTTCGCCATCTGTTCTAATGACCGCCTGTAGACTCTACCGGAATGCTGCCGCAACCAGGTAGATAGCCTCCTGTGGCAAGTCTACCAGATTTCCTCCAGCACAGTCTCGAGTTCAGCCTTGTTGATTGGTTTTGGAGTAAACACTTTGTACCTCTCAAGTATAGCGCCGTAGACGTAGTAGTCGAGAAGATTGCGGTCAGGTGAGCTTGTTGATCACTCATCCTTTTGACGAACTCTGGACTGTGCTGCTCGATCTATTCTTATTCCATCGTTATTTAAATAAGCTAAGTTGCATATCCTGAAAATATTGTGACAAAATCTGGAGTTTTGACGAAGTTATTGAGATTTCGCTTGTGGGTCGTTTTTTATCCGGACACAGTATACAATTATACATGCATATACGTCCCTGATATCGTCATTAGATGATCCGCACGTTAAACCGTTACTTGATTTTGATATTAATTTAATAATATTATCACTTTATCTTTTATATGCAACAAGCCGGCAGGAAGGATCTACTGTAACAGTACACTGTAAGTACAACAGAGACGGAATATACAAGCCTCAACAGCTACAGGCTGGAGCCGAATTTAACGTCAGCTTTCGCGACCTTACGGCTACATCAGTGACGGGCGAGCCACGAGATGTAATAGCACATTATCGTACCATTTGTTATTGTCATCCACTAGTAAACAGACTTTCAATAGTGTCATACAAAAATAAACCTTCAAATTTGGTATAATTTACTCGTGAATTATGTACTAATTCAAACAATGTCAATATTCCTAGATTCTACTTCCCAGATTCAACAAATAATAATAATTTAAATGACTGCAGCTGCTGGGGCTGATGATATTGCGGCTACGAGTAAATTAGATAAATTAAAGATTTGGCCAGTGGGCATGAGGTTGTTATAACAGTGGCCATGGAGACAATAGGCCCGAAGAATCCCAATGGAGCTGCTTTCATAAATGGTTTTGGAAAACACAGTACCCAGGATACCACGGATCAGCGCGAGACCTCATTTATTTTTAGAGACTCTCGATCATCTTTGAACATTTTGAACGCTGTATGCTTTCACGGCTCTTTAGCCTAGGATAACTCGAGTAGTCGGACACGACTCAATTCATTTTTTTATTTAATCGCTTTTCTTCTATACAACCCACAACAAGTTATACACATGATTTAAAAAATCGTAAAATAAGAACAGACCGTGTGACCCTTGCAGGGTTGCAGAGTTTTCCAGAAGGTTTGACCTCTCACAAGATCTACGTCACAAAGAGGCTGACAAATCTCTCCTATTGGGTCATCTCGACTAAACCGGTCGTAGTCTAAAACCTGTAGATAGAGTATCCTGTTCGTTAGCTTACCGTAAGGAAATCCTGAAATGAAACATACAAAAAGGGTCAATTATAATTATTTGAAGATAAATAACAAATGCTTCGTGAAATAGTATTTAGCAATAATTTCTGTAAAATAGAAATTCTCTTTAAGAATTAATTTAATGCTGGTACTATTGCAAGAGACGTGGTTAAAGCTTATAACTCAATGTTGCCGATACAGATATTATTGAGTTTTTGGACAAAGTTTATCTCGCAGGCTCACACATACGTTTTTATTGAGTTAGGCCTACTCACAGCAGCATATTACAGTATCAATCATAATACTCACAGCAGCATATTACAGTATCAATCATAATGCAACTGCGAATGTACTTTGTGTTTTGTTATGTTTTGTTTGTTTTCGAGTCATATTATCGTTACGGTTAAAGTTGTGCTTAAGATTAGCTAACCAGTATATATATATTATCCCACAATTCAGATCGTCAGATTTGCACCATCAGATCGTCAACATATAAATATTGTGTTGTATTCTGAACCATGTACAGGTGCAAATTTGAAGTCAATCGGAAATATGGAAAAGAGGCAAAATGAGCTTACAAGATTTGTTTTGCCCATTGCCGATGATGCGTTCGGCACCATCGGATCACCGACATGAAAATATTGCATTGTCATCGGGAACACGTCTCTATGCCAAATTTTAAAGCGATCGGAGAGGTGGATGTGAAAATAACGGTTTTTGCAAAGTTTGTTTTGCACGTTGCCGATTCGGCATCATAGGATAGGCGACACTAAAATATTGCATTGTCATCGGGAATACGTCTGTGTGCCAAATTTGGAAGCGATCGGAGAAGCGGAAGTGGGTCAATAACGGTTTGCAAGTTTTCACCCGCACTAACATACATATACACTGTGTCCCAGTAAAACCGGATACACTATTCTTTTCTTAATAACTTTTAAAATATTAGGCGGATTTAACCAATTTTTGGCATATTTAAATTAGAATCTATATGTGGCAGGTGCACAAAATTTCATGACATTCTGGCGTATGGTTCCAGAGATATCGACTTT
>JAQFZF010001513.1:0-13955 GCA_034695365.1 Enchytraeus norvegicus | reverse complement strand
TAACGTATTAAAATCAATTTTATCATATTTTTTAGCCCAGGGTCGTTTACAACCCAGGGCAATTAAAAAAATAATAATAATAATAATAAATAATAATAAAGGTTTAACGCCCGTTTCTTCATCCAAGGATGATGTCAAGGACGACGGATGTATTTTTTATTTGTTGAAAAATACATTAAATTTTTCTGTATTTTATTTCTACTTTGCGGTATATCATGTATTTTATGTATTTTATGTACTTTGTGTTTTTGGAAAAATACATGTAGTTACTGTATTTTATTTCTACCTTGCTGTATTTCACAACTATGATCAGTGCGCAGTAGGTGACTCTTACCGAAGATTTCGGTAAACATGGATCAGGTTTATGATCCTTTGGATCGAAAGTGAGGCTGGCGACCTTGCCAATAGATTAATGACAGTTATCGCATGTGTGTTGAAGTCTGAATGTGTTTAGAAATTGGATCTACTCCGAAACCTAGGGATCAATTTCCTCTTATCCATGGCATGCGTTTGCCTTTACAGTTTTTATTAAAGATTATTAAACACCATTAAATAATAGAATTTTTAAATCTAACTTATACATGTCAGTTATAATTTATAATTACGAGGCCATCTTTTCATATTTCAATCTTTGCATTTGATTGAAAGATAATTTGATTGGAGTTTACTTTAAAATAACTTAACAAAGGAACGAGATGTCTTGAATAAAAATTCTTATCTTACTCCATTGTAATTTACAACTCTGCTTATTTTTTTTTCTTGTACATTTTTGTCAATTTTTGTGTTGTCCCTGACTTTGTCTTCGGGTGAGCAACCGGACGTTAAAATTCTCATTGTATTGTATTGTATTGTATTGTAGATTCTGTGTTGGAGACAAGTACTATCTGTGTGGAAATAAAATATTGTGCGAAAAGGACTACGAAGAAAGTTATGAAGCATTTAACCAACTATCTAGCAATGATTTCGTTAAATGGAAATTATATCAACAAAAGCTATCCTCCCTAAACTCTGTTGCAACATCAAATTCATTTACGAATTGTTTCAATACTACAATCGATGCCACCGCCATCTTGCAAGAATCATCGGCTCCCTCACTCGACTAACAAGTGTAGTTAAGTCCCAGACATCATCATTGGATGAGGAAACGGACGTTAAACGATTATTACTAGTGTTCTTATTATTAAGTAAATCGGGTCACCTACAACATTGCAATATTTTGGATTAGTATTTTGGTTGCAGTATATGGCAGGCTAGGCTACTCTTCCGTATACGGTTCAAAAGCGCTTCTGAAAATTAGACAAGATTGCGCTAAATAAAAGCTTCTGATTGATTTATTGATTGATTCATTGAGTCATTGATTGATGAAAACAGAACGCTAATGGATCATGCGATCATATGAAGAAAGACAAATTAGATTTGTCATGTGTCCTAATTGTAGCAGACAAGTTTGATGGAAGAAAAGGACGAAGAAGAAACCGTTGACCTGCAGCCGACAGGACTGTTTGAGCAATCAATCAAGCAATATGGCTTTAACATCCGTTTTGATGATTTAATTTATGGATGATTTAAAAAAAAGTGAAACATATTATGTTCCCACTTCTGCGATAAGACGAAAAACTGATATATAGAGAGTAGATATATGATGTTATATAGAGAGTAGTTGCGGAGTAATTTGAGCTTATAGGACCTGTCGTTTGGCTGAGCTCCGGATAAAATGATATTTTTAACAGTTTCGATTAAAAGATTTTCAAAATCAAATTAGATAAGAGTTTAAAGTCCGGTTCATCATCTGACGACGATATCAGGGACGTCAATTTAAATTGATATAAATAGGTAAACGGCGTTATTATTCCTGTCGTGCCGAAAGGTCTCTTTTTAAACTTATTTAATGAAAGACTAGATCAATTAATCACCAGCTGGCACCACACAGCTGAAATATTTCAAATATATGGAATCTACTCTCGCCAGATGACGTCACACTTCTGGAACCGATCAAAAGCGGCCTCTGGTATAGCTCTCACTTAACAATAATTTTTATTAGCTGAAGCGCTTGAAAGATCAGAAGGAGTAATTATATATTTATAACTTAACCTGTCAATGAGCTCATCCAATGAACTCAGTAAGAATATAAATTATACGATTATTACGTTCAATCAGAGAATATCTTCAGCATGCTAACTATTGCGGCGGTTCTAGACCAAATTTACCAAATATGGGGAGGGGGAGGGCATGATCTCTCCAATATTTTTCTAACAAATATTGCTAATTTTTCTATATCAACAGTATATAGGATATTTGTGCGGCCACGAAAATATTGAAATTAGGGGCAATCCCCCCGGTCCCAGCCTAGAACCGCCACTGCTATAACTTCCGTGGCTCTCTTCAAAATGTAAAGTTACGATTATTAGCTGCCATACAGATACACGATTAACTTAACATGACTGTAAATAAACCTATCTTTTATAATAATTATGTTGTCTCGTTTGAGATCCATCACATTTACACAACAATTTTATATTCTAGGTCAGCCTTTCATTTGATAGACAAACATAGCCGTATACTAAATAAAATCTGTTATATAGGCTACTGTATAATATAGAAATTGCACCATAGCCTGCACTGTCGAGTATAAAAATTTATTTAATGTTAGTTTAATTTATTTCTTCCTTCGAATTGATCAATTCGAAGGAAGAAAACGAATTAATTATACAAGAGTATCAGCGATTGGAGGAACGTTGAAGAACTTGAAGAGGTAGAAATCATCAGAACCGCAAGAAAACGAGAACTATGGAAAACCATGACCGTCAATGCCAGGAACCAGCAAGACACTTGAAAGAAGAAGAAAAGCATTACTTTTATAAATGAGAATCAGGTAGTGCCAACTAATAATTATTATAAATTAATCTAGTAAATTAAAGTAATATAGATTCTGATCAGTAGCGTCGCTTCCTTTGGGGCACCGTGGCTCGTGCCCCTCCCTTTTGGTCATTTTTGTACTTACTAATTCTTATTTTGAAATACTGATAAGATCATGACGAACAGTGGTGGATCTAGATAATTTTGAGTGGGGGCCAAAATTTGTAATGAAGAGTCTTTTTCTTCGCTCACTCCGCTCGTAAAAATTAAACACCTTAGTAACAGCATTGCACGCTGAGCAAAACCCATTTTTGGGGCTGGATTCACTTTTGCACTTTTCTCTGAATTTGAGAGAGCACGCGTGTAGCCAGCAATTTGTTTTCATGCCTCCCCCTCCCCCTCTCAATCTAAATCAACGCCACTGATTATGATTAATTAATTAATTGAAATCCTTCTGATAACGATCAGTTATTAAATAGAGACTCAGACCATGGTCTATGGAGTAGGATGTTCAGGCTTAGCGTATAACGGAATCAACGTTATCCGCTATTTTTCTCTCGAAATGTTTGAGGTGTGATGTGGATCAAGCTACACAGACACGTATACAGCTGTCGTAAAATTTGATATATGGTTCTTTTCAGTGACATATTCAAAGGGAAGGGGTGGATCGCATCCCTCTCCAGAAGCAAAATTATTTGTGAAAATTACTCTAAACTTGACTTTTTGGTCATTTTTATTTCAAATCAGTCGTTTTTGTCCATTGTTTTACAATTCGCCCCCCCCCCTCCTAGAAATAGACATGAATTCACCACTAGTTCCTTGTTTCACAGGTATATACGAGGAAACTTCCGAAACTTGTCTGTAATACAATACGGACAACGGCTATGTATCGTATGCCGAGTCGTAAAAGATTTTCTGTGAATCATAACGCCATTACGTACATGTACATATTATGCACTAAATTCCAGCCGTCGGTGCATCCTCCGACAGGTTCGAAAGGAGTTATTTCCGGACAAGAAAATATGCGTGAGTGCAACAGTCAGAAATACGGCGCGATAGGTACCCGATATCTGCTTATTATCTCGGATTGAGAAGAAAGGCGAGAGAGTGTTTCGAGAAAGTAAAGATAAGCATAGAGAGAGCGTGGCTAATGGTGAGGGGGTACGAATTTACCATGCAGAGTAACATAGACTAGGCAAGGAAACCATGAAAACAAGTGTGGTTGACATGTGTGGAATAAAAGAAGATTTAAAAAAGTATCAATCAAGGATCAGTAGGTGCGGGTTCGAATCCAAGGCTCGCTCGGCACTGATATCCTTTAGAGAGATGAAACAGACGATAAACTCGGCTTTAGCCTTTTTTAGCTTTAGCATAAAATACCAGGTGCTGGTATAATTTGCCATAAATAGCCAGATTTATGATATTTTCTACTAAGACATTCATTGGAAGCCGCTTGTCTTTGACTTTTATCAGGGGCGCCAGAACGTTACTGTGGTTGGGGGGGGAGGTAAAATCGGCAAAGAGTCGGGGCTCCACCCTCATATTTTCCCATATTTCCTCATATTGTCGGGGGGCCCCCCATATATTTTTCAATCCCATATTTCTGAGCGGGGGGGACAATGCCCCACGCCCCCCCCCGTTCCGGCGCCCTGACTTTTATACCCAACTTGGGGCGATCTCTCCCCCCCCCCCTCTTGATCTGTCCCTGCTACCGCATGTCTAGAGAACGTGTGTACTGTTGCGTAGTCTGTGTAGGCCACATAGGTTAGAGAACACTTTAGGAGATCTCCCATTGTCTTTTAACAGATACATATATATACGAGTAGCGACTAATTTTCGTGCAGTTTGTAGACCTTTTGAATAAACTTTCTATGATTCTGTCTTAATCTCTGCTGTGATTGATTACAGTAGCTATGGATAATATTAGGGTTAGGGTTAGGGTTAGGGTAGGGGTTATGGTTAGATTTTAAATTCGTTTATATTAAATTTGAATTTGTGAATAGGCCTATTTACAATGCAAAGTTGGACGGAACTTAGTCGCAAGTCATATACGTAGTAATATTATAAGCTAACCTACAGACACATCTACCATTGTTTTTACAATTTAATTTTTTTTAAACATTTTACTAGTAATATCTTTGCCACGGTTGGACGACCTAGAAAGTGGCATACTTGCCTAAATTCAGGAAGCCGCGGGTTCGAGTCTCAGCCGGGCCATCTCTCGCTGTATCCTTGTGACAAGTAGTGATACGGAAACAGATTTAAACTTTACTCTAGACTACCGTAAACATTTTAAACTTAAACATCCTTTATATTTCATTCATTAGAACAATAAGTAATGAGTCTGCAACTACGACATCTTTATAATTTGAATGCTTCTATTGAATATTTAGGTAGACCTAGGTTAAGTGTGTTCACCGTCAGGGTCAGAAGCTCAAGGCTCCTCTTCAAGGCGGCTCAACACGTTCGAGCTATCCTTTCGAAATTAGCTGAAGTTAGAAATTAGCTGGCTTTTATTCAACAAAATATCCCGCAGTTTAGTACATCTAGAGCATCCTGTGGAATATCTTCAGTATAATATCTGGAAAACTAGAGAGGTCTGAGTGTGTTTAACGTAAAGGTTCAGAATCATATGGCTTCTCTTCAAGACGGCTCAACGCAAGTAAGCAACTGCCGTCACAAAGCTTATTACAATTTGTACTCAGCCGATGAACCCTGCAGTTTTATACAGAGTACTAAGCAAGAACTAAGGACAATGATAGGAATTATATTGAAGGTTCAAATTATATTTTGTCCTAACCTGAGACGTAAGGTGTAATTTTTTTAGCAATTGCTAGTGAAAAGACTATAATTTGTATAATATTTGTAAAATTTATCATATTTTAATCCTCCAAAGGCGCAAGATAATTCATTGTAAGAACCTTATAGCCGATATTTGTGAATCAATTCTGCTTCAGGGTTTTCCCACTAGCTCATTTCCTTCGATATGTTCAGTTCCGGTCGAAACTCAGCAATTACATCGATTTCGAAAATTCAGCGCAATGGTTCGCAGTAAATGTTGTAAATTGTGTATTAGCTAACCTTTGAACATTATGAACTTCACATTATACATAATTGATTAGCTAGACTGTATTGTATTATCTGTGAGAATTGCGACAGAGCAGCCTAGTTATTTTCTACACCAGTACCTGTTGTAGGCTCAGTATTGGCACCAGTTAGATGACATAGTGATTTATGGGGGTATCCAAGTGAGCATTGTGAAAGGATCATTGGAAATTAGGCTATAACTATTGCAGAGTTGTTATTATTAGCGTCTAACTCTCTCTCGTTTCATAGGTTCAAGGTTGCTAGGGCTCACCCGTCATTGATTTAGCCGTTAGGCCTCGTAACTGACTTTAAATTTGTTATTTTACTTAGTTATTATTTTATTCCCGCTCTAAGGATAAATGGACTTACATCGCGTTTAACTGGTGCTGACGCAATTCAGCACTTGTGACTTGCTAATTTCGTATGAGAGGGAAGACCAGTTAGTATTACAGAGTTTTAATATTGTAATATTTGTAATTTAAATTCGAATTATTTTTAGGAAATAATGCTACACAATTACAAAGAGGAGTATTGATCATTAAGCCTACATATTTCGATGTGCGAATAATATAAATTATGGACATGACAGGGGATTCGATTATTTCTAAACGATCAATAAATGGATTACAACTTGCTCTGCTTGGATTAACACTATTGACCGATGTTCAGAATAATCTAGGTAAACAGTTTTGCTACACGTATGCTACCAATCTTGCTAAAGTAAAGAATAATCACTCCATCTTAGTATTAGGTAGCCTTTTCATGACACTATAGGTTAATGGGTCATATAGGATATTTGGTTTTACAGGATATTTTGGTCATATAATGAGATCAGATGGCCTAGAGAAGTCAATTATGTTAGGTATTGGAGAAGTTAAGAGAAGAAGAGGCAGGCCAAAAATGAGATAGATGGATGGAGTACAAGAGTTGACAGGTCTAGGGCTTGGGCAACTGAAATAAGTACGGCAGAGAGACAGCTGGAGATCAATAGTCCATCAGTCCACCACCAGGAGTCAGTGGTGACTCTCGACGGTAACAAGAACAAGAGATAGGCTAATTAATTTACAAAATCTCATGCATTCAACGCAACAATGAGTATACCATCGACCATTCTATAATGATTGCGCCATTGGAGTTTTCTTTATCCACAAATAAACATGATGCTTTTGATTACTTCGATTACAAAATCGATCAGGATAGGGATCAGCTACGCTTTTACGTTCAGTAATCAATGTGACACCACACCTTACACATCTTACTTTCTTTTCACTTCCTATGTCTGTACTCCTTTTTGCTTATGGATCATTTGTAAAACCCTTTTTAGTTACAGACTTTTTAACTCGGCCATGATCCCTGATGTCGTCGTCAGGTGATGAAAGGATGTTAAATTCTCTTTGACTGTTTGATAGTGTTTTGTGGTGTGAGCAGTAGAAGGAAGTAAGATAAAGAAAGCTCTGTTGAAGGAGCTCCTACAGACAAGAGAATACAACACCTATACAAGGCCCGTCAATGAGGAGAGTGACGTCATCAATGTCCTGTTCAACATGGAACTAAGACAAATCGTTGATCTGGCGAGTATTAAACATGATACATTACTTACTTTTATTGATTCTTTTTTTATTTTATGTAACAAATTTAGTGATTCGTTTGCTTAAGGAAATAATATAATTCTGAGCCGGTTTCCCGCTGTCTTCTTCAGTTACTTACGACTTAAGTCGGCTTCTAAAAATCACGTACAGCTTCTGGTGGTATTTTCCTCAAGTATCCCGGATCCAACATGAGCAAATCTGACGGAACACGAGTCAGGGAATCGAATTTCTAAAAATGCAACACATTATAACATAATTATTTTAATTTTATCTACAAGTAGTATGTATGAAAATAATGTCCTTTATAAATCAGCTTCAAAGCGCATTTAGTGCAAGTTATTCGTCAATGAATAAGACAAATCTGAATAAATATATAGGCATACAGGAGCCTAGACTGTTTGCGAAAAACAATGCACATCTTTATAATGAAAATAATAAATTACCTTTTATCGTTATTTCTAAATTGCAGGATGAACAAAAAGGTCTATTCAGTGTCAATGTGTATTACGAATTGGTTAGTATTCCTAATGTAATGAGCGAGTACAAAGTCTGTGAAATACCGTATTTAGAATAATAAAAATAAATAAATTAATACCAATATGATGCTAACTTATATCTGGCATGGATAAATAAATTTTTTATTGTAGTATCATTGGATTGCATTATACACTTATCACTTATCACTTATTTCAAATTCTAATTATTGATATCATATAGGAAGTACGGCCTCTCTTGATCCGAAATTTGCTGTAAAATATGCTTTCTTTGCATATTCTAGACTTCTTGGACCCCTCATTCAACCAATCTTCTTCCTTGTTGAAAGATACGTAAAAGTGTAGACAGGCTGATCCTTTGTGCTGAGATTTCGTTGTTTTGCTGATCGATGATGTTCTCCCTTATTTATTTAGGTTATATTTGTATTTATCTAATTTCCCAAATGACGCATCGCACATGTTTACAGATCGTTAATATATGTTTGATAATTTGCTATGTCGTGTGTTGGAATTTGTGCCAGAAACCTCTTACATGGTAGGGCACTGAATAAGTAAAAGCTGTAAAGCTAATTTTAACGTCTGTTTCCGTATCGGAGGATACTTTCAGAGACGGACCCGGCTGGGAATCGAACGGGAATATGCCGTGACAATGAAGCGATATTGAAACCGATCCCAATTGATTAAAAAATTATAAAAAATTATTTAATGAACAGAAACGACCAGTATTATTGTTTAATAAGTATTTTGACAAGATAATTTTTGAGAGAATATTTCTTTGTGAACTAGCATTTTGACAGCTCAGTTATACCCTGTTAAATCATGCAGTTGTCTAAGGCTAACTATGGATACGGCAGTATGCTCTCATGCTGCCGTATCAAATTCTGTAGCATTTATAATTTAATTGTTAAAATCTCAATGGTCAGAGAAACTAGAGTACTGCTAATCGAGTTTGCAAATTACTTCCTTACATTTTTTGTGATTGTACAGGGTTATAAAATTATTTATTTCCGTATCCATTTTCTACAACAAATATTATCGGATATACAATACCCGATATTATTATCATAATAAAATTCCATCTAGATAATGATAGTCGACATGAAGGCTACGAGGAGGGAAATGTTGAATTATTACTCCTATTAAATTTTGTTACCAGTAGTACATCATTCGCCTGTTCACATGCTAATCTGATGCTCAAGCATGAACACGCTGAGCTGCAGACTAATAATTATATAAAAATTTATTATCTTTTGTTCGACTTTGATTGCTAATCTAAGCATATGGTCTAGCTATAAGAAAACTAAAGGCTAATACCGAATTTAACGTATTGAAGATATGCTCTTAGCTTATGAGCTTGACGTTAAACACACAGAACATTAATTGAACGTCAGTTTCTCGTTCTAACGGCCGCATCAGGGACGGGCGAGCTCTGGGAAATCGGGCCTAGTACTACAAAAAATAATAACATAAATATGATGTCAGGCATCCAGATGGAGAGATAGCCGGTATTCGTTTCCAAATTTGGCTGGCTAGTTGCAGTCGCTAGAGCGTGTCTTGGTAAATATACACCGATTGCTGCTGCTATAGCAATGAAGAGTAAAGCAATATGTTTAGGGATTGCAACTCAAGGGTCTCCACAACTGGGCATTGAATCCGGACCTTCATCATTCGGAGACCGCAGTGCTGCCATTAGACCACGGAGACTCTCAAGGCCTACTTAGACGACATTACGCAAACACGCTCAAATCATATATTGTAATAATAGCCCTGTGATATTACTGAAAGTTGACAACTGAAAGTTTATAACTTTAATTTTGATAAACATAATAAAGATGTAAAGTTTCAAGAACCAAAGCGCTATTGTAGCAATTTAAACGGGTGACGGAACGGGGCATAATAAATATGTCTACTGACTGATTGACCTTGGTAATTCAAATGCAAGTTTTGCACAAACATGTGCATGTATTGCAGATATGAATCCAGTCCTAGAAGGCAAGATATTGTCGTGTGTTATCGTTAAACTTGCTTTGATATGAAGTGTATTGGTATATGGTGTCTAAATTAATGTCAGCAACAGATTGGATAGATCATGTGTAATGGCACTCACAAGTTTTGTTTTCCCAAGAAGATCGCTACTAAATTAAGCCTAGACCATACACTATGTAGGGCATTATATTATCGTATAATATGTTGGCAAGGCCGGATCCAATAAAATTCTATCGGGGCGAATAAATGATATATAAGAACAAAACAGATACTTGTAAAATTTGCAAAAAATATCCAGAAACCGGTAATATTTACTAGGAATCTGGTAAAATAAATACCAGAAGCTTGTAATTTTTTTCTTCTAAGGGGAGGGGGGGGGGATCGCCCCCGCTGTATCGGCCCCTGCTTGCTGAGCAGCCTGCGATTACGATGTTGTCATAGACACTGAGATTGCTATGTTATTTGTGGTAATAACTACTACTAGTTCATGTATTAAACGATTTGTTCTATAAATTAATCAATCAATCAGAAAGCTTTTGTATAGCGCATCTTTCATGTCTTAAAAGCCCTTGTTGCTGATTTGAATTAAGCAAATGGATGAGTTTTCTGTTTGGATTTCAAACAAGGTTATGACAAGTCATAGCGCCGTAGACTCGGTGGCAGACTGTTCCAAACTCTGGGCCCAGACATTCTGAAACCACGCCCACCAGCCCTTGAAGTGATAGCAGGTGGCCTATCTATCAGAACAGACATCTGAAAGTTGAAGCGCAAAAATTTGCTGACTGATCCGAAGCTACTTCCAAGCCAGTATTAACCAGTTTAAACCAGTATAGACTAGTATGAACTCGTCAAGCACGATGGATAACGTCATGTTATTGCATTGTATGCCTAATTGCACATTTCTTGTTCTTAAAAGAAATTGAAATCATGAGAACACGAACGAGAAACTGATTGATTGATTGTGTCTGGTAGACGTGGAAGGACGTGCAGCTGGGGTGGAATGAGAGCATGTACGGTGGAATAAGACGTCTGAGCCTTCCCAACACTTTGATCTGGAAACCCGATATCATACTCATCAACAAGTTTGTCAAAAATTTCTCAGAATCTGTCAAAAATCTTACGCAATGTTAAGTTCAAAAAAGTGAATTTAACAAACATTTTTCTAGATGGCATTATCTATCATGAAATTTTGCACTAATATAATCATGTCATAAAGAAATTTTTAATTAAATTCCAATTAGCAGGAATAAAAAATTACATAACTTTATCAACTTTTTCCACACTTTACATCTCAGTAATAATAACTCTTTTGTTTTATTTTATTAATACGCTGTTAGGCCAAGACAAATATCATAGTTCACAGGAATCGATTGGTAATTGATTTTATCATTATTCCTATTTTTTATGACCCTTGGTGTAATCAACCCTGTCGGATATTCTAAAAACGATTCATTAAGTACGGAATGAATCGTGGCTCGGCTACTCGAAAACGACTAGATTGAAAGAACTGCGAAGGCAGACCGCATTAAACCTCTGCAGAGAGATTGAGAGCCTCAGCCGAAGTGTGACGTCTCTCGCTAATTGATTGATTGATTGGTTGCTTGATTGATTGATGCATTGATAGAGTGATAGATTGATTGATTGATTGACTGATCGACTGTTTGATTGATTGCATGATTGATTGACTGCTTGACTGATTGACTGACTGATAGATTAATTTTCTTTATTGTTTGACTGATTAATTGATTGATTTATTGACTGATTGATTGATGATTGATTGCTTAGTGCACGATTAGATGCCACCCCGGATGCCTCTAACATCATAGTTAAATCTGACGGGACCTGCTCCTGGTATCCGTACAGGATAGACTCTGCCTACTGTACCATAGACATCCAGTGGTACCCATTCGACGAGCAGCGGTGCGACATGAGATTCAGCTCATGGGGTCATGACATCTCTGAGCTACAGATCTCTGTGAGGAAGGCTAAGCTTAACACATCTCTGTACCGTAATAGCACTTCCTGGAGACTACTAGGTAGGATTATGAAACCTATATAGAAAAAATAATTGAGCAACTCTCTCTTCACTGGGTTTTGGTAAAGCCACGGCCATCGCGTCTGCCATCTCGCCGCCCCATCTGTTCTGTCATCCGTGAGGGCAGTATAATATAATATGTGAGGGATCAGTGGAGACAAACATGGGAGACCAGCCATGTTACAAACAATCATCTAGCTCAAGACCCTACTCATCAAGTCCATGGCATGGATCTCAACAGAAGAATGTGATGCTCGTTAAATCGGTTCAGAATGGGTCTGGGATATGCAGAGAGTCTGAATTCCGCTGGGTAGACGAGACAGCCCACTCTGCCC
The DNA here is from genome assembly GCA_034695365.1 of Enchytraeus norvegicus. Lineage (NCBI taxonomy): Eukaryota > Metazoa > Annelida > Clitellata > Enchytraeida > Enchytraeidae > Enchytraeus > Enchytraeus norvegicus. The sequence goes on along the minus strand of JAQFZF010001513.1, from coordinate 1,573 downwards.
TTGTGGTGAAAATCAATCCATGCTTCACATAGTGGAAGACTGTCCATTATACATGTGCCCCGGTGGTCTGTTAGGTCTGATTGTACGAGAGGATGAAGCGTTAACGTGATTGACTAAAGCGGCATACGCTAAATAAATAAATAACTAGGTAGGACATATGTATTGCCCTGAAATCGTCTTCGGGTTAGGAGAAACTGGACGTAAGTCCTTTTGATGCTACTGTTAATTTATTTGTAACACATCTAATGAATTTGACAGACCTAGAGTCATATTTTATATTATTATTATCACATTTTGACAGACTTGGTGTTTTATTTATTTTTACTCTATTTATTTATTTATCTCATCGCACAAGTGTATGAAAGTTAACTTGAATAGATGGTGAATAGAGGGTCGACACTGACCTAACATGGTGTATATTAGGCCTATATCAATAAATGAAATAAACAACAAGAATTTATATAGATTATCTAGATTCACTACTGTAATAAAAGAATATATTTTATATCAGTATATTTTTCATTTAGAATAATAAGGTAAGAAAACAAAGGCTTTTGTGCTACGGAGCATATGATTATATCAACATTGTCCCTTTACTGTGGCCCTTTTTAATAGAGCGGCTCTTAATCGTTATACTTATTGATTGTTTTTGTTTGAAATTTAGACACAAAAGCAGAAGTGGTGAACATAACCTACCCGTACTGGCCTGTGCCCTACCACGAGGCTGTCATCACTGTGTATCTGAGAAGAGAACCTCTTTACTACGAGTACAACCTGATCATGCCTTATACTGTGGTGGCCCTACTGACTGTCGTCACATATCTACTTCCTCCTGATACAGGGGAGAGGATTAACCTAGGTGTGTTAGTTAATCAATCAATCAATCAATCAAGCAACCTCTGTACTACGATTACAACCTGATCATGCCTTACACAGCAGTGGCCCTACTGACTGTCGTCACATATCTACTTCCTCCTGATACAGGCAAGAGCATTAACCTAGGTTAGTTAATCAATCAATCAATCAATCGACCTCTGTACTACCTTACACCGTGATGGCCCTACTGACTGTCGTTACATATCTACTGCCTCCTGATACAGGGGAGAGGCTCAACCTAGGTTAGTTAGCTAATCAATCAATCAATCAATCAATCAATCAACCTCTGTACTACGATTACAACCTGCTCATGCCTTATACCATGGTAGCCTTATTAACTGTGTCACTTATCTTTTGCCTCCTGATACAGGATTAACCTAGGTGTGTTAGTTAAACAATCAATCAATCAATCAATCAATCATACTGTAGACCTTAATTCGGACGCTGAAAGTCGAAACACATTCCGGATTTAAAATCTTTATTGAATCAATTTAATACAGAGCAAATCATAAATATATATACCATAATAATATATGTACATTAGAATTGCGTCTCTGAATAGTAATTTAAATCTCATCTGAACGTGAAAATTCTAGATAATAATAATAATAATAATAATTCTCCAATAGACGCTGTTTTGTCATCCTTCCTGAGCTTGAAATCCTGCCAGAGTACTCTTCTTGGAGCTCCGCTTACG
>JAQFZF010001512.1:0-13955 GCA_034695365.1 Enchytraeus norvegicus | reverse complement strand
TAAATTTTGCTGCTGCAACAATAAAGATACCCAGGTATTTAACTTCAGTAGTCCACTGAATTTTATTATCTCTTAAGAACAGATCAGTGCACTTCTTTTTGTCCATTGCCAATTCTTATTGCAGAGCATTTCTTAAATTTACTTGTAGATCAAGCAATGTCAGCTCACTATAACACATATTCAACATATTTTGCAATTCACAAACAGATGGATTTTTGTGGGTTCACTACACTTTTGCATTTTTTCGATTTTGAGAGAGCGCGCATGACACGTGTACAAATTATTTTCATGCTCCCCCTCAACCTAAATCCTGGCGACGCCACTGACTCTGTGTTTTTATGTTGTAGCTATGAACTGTCCTGTGAGATACAACCGGACACAACAGCCGTTGATCAGTCTAGTCAACGACATAGGCGGCGATCTAGGTGAGCTCAACAATGCAATACAGTACATTGACAATTCAGAAAAATAATGCAATATATTATTTAATCATTTCTTGCCTTGGATAACGGACTTGCACAGTTTTGGATCTCGCTTTCTCGTGCGTGCAAATCCCGCTTGGGACGTCCCTGACATTGCCTTCTGGTGAGGAACCGGACGTTAAAGCCGCATTGTCTTCGTCATCATCCACAAAGCTATATAAACTAATCTATGCAAAATACAAAAACAAGTGTGACGTGGAGCAACAGACAAGAAATCACAGGCTTACAGCACTTATGTGGATCTTAAAAATAAATAGCCTAAGTAATAAAAAGCTGATCTTGACATCGGCTAAATATAATACGATAGGCTTTAAATAATATTATAAGCACTAAGACAACCAAGTCTCAAAATGTTATAAATATTATTCATGTCAGAGCAGAAACTTTTACAACATTATTCAAATACACACACCTCATATATGAGTTGTTTTGTATTGTATTGTATGATTTCTGTGTAATGGACCAATTGGTCATACAAATTCCAGTCTGGCGGAGGTCTAGGCTTCCACATCGGTTGTGGCACTTTGCCCCATGGTTACTTGACTCTCCATTGTCCATTCCTTTTTTCTTCCTTTTTTTCTTTTTCTTATTTTTTCTGTTTTTTGCCATGGCACCGTCGGACATTTCATTTACTGCTTATTGAGTGACTTTAGTTCTCATAGTGCTCGATGTTGTCATTGATGACGGTAGCACTCTTAATTGCGTTGTTATTGTTATTGTTGTTGTATGTAGCCTTGGTTTCTTCACTGTGAGACGCCCTACCTCGGTGTTCTACACGGACGAGAACACAGGCAGTCTGTCCTTACTGAGGAGACCTGATGCCGATGAGCACAGCTTGCGCAGTCTACCAGGCGCCATTCTATCCAAGTCTAAGAAACCCAAGGCTAGGCCTTCTATGGTATGACGTTGTGACAACCTTATTTGATTCTTTGGCCGCAAGATTTGAGATCTTGCACATAATAATTATAACAGGTTTTGTATCTCGCTTGCTTCTTAGTTATGCTTTTGCGGTATTGCTCTAGTGGTTGGATGCTGTCTGATGTAGCACTTTCCTCCTGGGAAGCACATACTTCTTCGGAAGCACATTCCTCTTGGGAAGCACATTCCTCATGGGGAGCCCGGTTGACATCGAATTCGGAACTGGACGTAAAATTCTCATTGATTGATTGATTGATTGGTTGTGCCCAACTTTAGAAGTTTAATTCCTAGATTTTGTACGTTGTGAAATAGTGTATTCTATTATAAAGAAACTGTCAATGTGAAACTATCAATGTATTTATATTTGTAAAATATTTGATATGCAAGACTGTGGTATTACGTGGACTAGTTGTCGAAGACGCCTTTAACAATTATAGTTTTTCGATTTGTTGATTGATTGACTTGTTAATTTAATGTAATTATTCTATTAAATGACCGATATATTAATTGATTGATTGATTGATGCAATTTCCCCACAGTTACGGCAGTCAGCCAGTCTAGGTAATCTTTTCGATGATCCATCCAAGTCCCAACACCCAGTCTGCGAAACCCGAAAGTCATCAGAGAGTGTCGTAGCCAAAATATTCTACGAAGGGAGCGGCAGCAACAAGACTAATCAGTACAAGGGGGTTCTGTTAACTAATATGGATCGAACACAGACAGTCATAAAGGCAGCCCTGCAGAAGTATGGCTTACCCGGGAAGCCTGAAGAATATAGTTTATATCAGCGGCTGGAAAATGATAAAGGTATGTTGCTTTGAAAGTATGATTGATTGATTGATTTTATGATTTATGGATTGATTATACTTGCAAACTTTGGCTCTCGCAAACTGGAGAACAGACCAACCGAAAACTGTACGTGTTTAGTGAATACTGACTAACGCAGTCAGTGAGGATGTACTGTACATGGTATAAGGCGACCTACTTCAGAAATCACAATTATCTACAAGGAAATATGGCATACAACCTATACAGTTATATACCAAGGACCTGCCATTAGGCAGTACAGTGAGACAGACAGGTTTGATCATATGAATGGATGGATAGGTTGACCCATTGCTAAATAGTTGTCTCAATTTTACCGTCAGTTTTTACAAACACTTTCATTGATCCAGAAATAGATTTAGCCGTCACCTCTCTGTGGTCTCTGTCTCCAACCCGGTCCAATTGTTAAATTAAAGTTATTAGCTTGAACTGACTTGAATAGTTTACTCTCTGTTGCACAGTTATTTATTTATTATAGAACAGCAAAAAGAGTTAGAAAATCCTGTACAGTTACTGTATAGCACATAAATATAAATGGCAAGCACAATAAATTAATTAAAACTGTGAACTATGGTTATCATAAAAATATAGAAAAAATTAAACAAACTAACAATGTGAACCGATAATGGTTAGAAGAGCAGTTAAGTAATAATTGTAAACTTACATTAATTAAAGTTTTACATACTTCACGCCATTTGACATTGAACGGAAGTTAGTTAATTAGTGTACTATTAGTACACTGATTATTATTTTTATTTGATTGATTGATCTGTGTTGTAGAACAACTCGTTCCAGAGAAGACTAACGTTTTTTATGCCGTGGACTCTCGGCACAGTCAGATCAACTTCATTCTAAGGAGGAAGACAGAGTGCGAACATGCTCCAGTTAAACCTAGAAAAAAGCGATAGCACGATCAATTTTGTTTTAAAAAATAGTAAAAACTTAAATTTTACATTCCTTAATTCATTCTAAGAAGAATTAATTATTATTATTTATTAAAATAATTATAATAAGAATTTCTGTTGGAAAATATATGCAAAAAAATCCCTGATGTTGTCGTCAGATGATGAAACGGACGTTAAGTTCTCATTGATTGAAAATTTCAATATTTTAATTTGTCATGGAAGAGAATCTTAAATAAATGGTATGACAGTCATATACTTTTATCGCCGATATTGTTCGAATAAGTTTAGGATAAATCCAGATTATGAAGGTGTTTATAATTACATGTATTATTTCTCTCTCGATAAATAGACTAAAGTTTCTTTTATTATCATCTGATATAACGCAGAGATATCACACAACAATGATAACATACACAGTTACACATACAATGTGCAAACTACAAAGAACAATCCAATACAATATCAGTTTAACGTCTGTTTCATCATCTATGGGCGATATTAGGGACGTCAATAGAGGTGATTGATGATAATATTATCTCTGTTTATTTATTAATTGAATGGTCAATTATATTCTGATTTCTATAGCAAGCATTAATTTATAGATTTTAATACTCATTTTTTATCATGAACAACAATGCTGTAAGTAGGAATATATTCGCAGTCAATTAGTCAACTGGTAGAATTCTAGCTGCGCAATCCATAGACCATGAGTTCGAATCTTTATAGGGTCCTGCCGCATATGACGTCTTTACGAGGCTGAAGCGATATTTTAAATGATGTATTGTATAATACTAATAATGATTGTATTTTCTACTACAATGACTGTATAGAGTATACTGTATAGACTATAGAATATATGCGTAATTTGTTTTGTACATAATATTAAATGTGGATGAATTGTCATGAAGTGGTGTCTCTGAAGTCATATTTAGACAAGTAATATTGTTTATCTTAAAACTTATAGAATTAAACATTTTGTCAATATTCAGAAGGTGATTTAATAATTCAACATGTTAATATATCATATTATTTTTTATATATTTGCGAATAAATGTGCCGTAAATTGCACTTGTTTAGTTAAGTAAAAATCGACTACGCAGATATTTGCAAGATCAAAGGGAAACCACCTCAGAAACTCTACTTAACAAGTAATGGAGGTACTAGAGGCATCACTTTAGATTTAAAGCTGTAAAACTAAGTTCAACGTCTGTTTCCGTATCTAAGGATACTGTCAGAGACGGACCCGGCTGGAATGGAGTAATGTAGTTTTGTTTTTATTGGATCCAATTGTTTGGTTAGTTAAAGGTATGCTCATTGAGTGAGATAATAAATTTGAGTGGAAACATCGCCTAATATTCGCAGAGCACTATATACTTTATCAACAAAATTGATCAAGAAAGAGTCTGATAAGGTCTTAAATGTCTAAATAGGGACTGCTTAAACTATACAGTATACTATAATTACACTGTGTACACTATAGTGTACACTAAACTGTACACTATACAGTATACAGTGTATACAGTGAATGGGTCGGATTTATCGTTAGAGAATTATTAAATTTTGTACACTGTTTTTAAAATCGCTGTTAGAGTTACAATAATCTCGTTATATACTGTCTCTCACTCTCTTCTCTCTGTCATTGCATTGTATCGCTGGCTGTCTCTCCCACTCTCTCTTTCTCTCTCTCTATCTCTCCCTCTCTCTCTCTCTCTCTCCCACGCTCTTTCTCTCTCTCTCTTTTCCTCTCTCTCTCTCTCTCTCTGTCTCTCTCTCTCTCACTCGCATTCACTCACTCAAATTACTCATTTATTTATTCACTCACTCTCTGTCTCCCTCAGAGTTTCGCGGCCTAATGTCGTAGATAGATGATGAAACGGTCGCTAAATTCGCATTGATTGATTGATTTGAGATAAAGCTTACAATAAATCAATCAATTACTTAATGAGGATTTAACGTCCGGTTCCTCACCCGAAGGCGCTCTCGATTGTATTATCGATTTAAAGTCTCTAAGACGAATTATGAAAAAGCTGAAGCGTTTTAAAATTCAAAGTCTAATTATAAACTGAAAACATTGTAATTTGATATACAGATTCTCATTAATTTGAACAAGATGTCATGTTAAGCCACGAACACACATACTTTACACTTTCTGAAGAAATAAATTACATTTATTGTTTCTTTGATCAAGGGTTTCGAAACATAATATTTTAACAACCACGATGGAATTGGATTATTCTAACTTAAAATTTATATTATTTTTAACTTGAAACTTGTAACATGCTATGATTCTTATTCATAAAATAAATAGGCCCACGGCTTGTAGTAATGATGGCACTGGATTCTTATTACTCAAATTATTGCGTCTGATTTACTTTAAGTTTTACAGGTATATGTTGTCATCAGACAGACTAATTATTGTACTACCCTGATGTCATCTTTGGAAGATGAAACGGTCGACTATCTCCATATCATATGACTTGCAGGATTTCTATATAGTGCATTTAGACTTATTTTTGTATTTTGTTGATTTTTAATTGCGCGTTAATTTATTTATTAAGTAGATTTTCTGATTTAAGTTGCATGTTTAACTGTTTTCCATGTACATGCATGTATATTTGTCTGGTAACTAATAAATCAATATTAGCAAACTTACAGTGGTGTAGACTGCAGTATTTTTCTAAATGCTGAATAATAATAATATACGCGTAATTACCTCAAATTAGCTCAATATAATAATAATAAATAAATTATAAAGAATAATATAATAAATTATCGCATCGATTATTTTCTGCAGAATGTATGAAATTTATGTTTATTAAGAAAATATTCCATGTCAAATTTAACGTAACTCTATTTAAGTTAATAAATTTGAAATTGGTATTTTGTCTTTTCGAAATCATATTGTTAATATTCTATACAGTATAGCCTATTATAATATGATATTTGACGTTTTGAATGGGGTTGTAATTGTTATCGATTGCACTGTTTTCCGAAATAAATGTTATTAACCATAAACTACTGTGTTATTATTGTCTTGCTCATTTATAATGAGCACGCATCGATCAATCAAAAAGTTAATCTATGACGTGTCGTGGCTTAGATCTAATTCAAATCATATAACGGTTTAACGTCCGATTCATCATCTGACGACGATATCAGGGACGTTTCAGACAGGCTGATATATCCTTGTAACACTACCTTTTAATCACCCTCAATCATCAAAAATCGTAGTATATAAGTGCCACTTGTGGCTTTTCTATACACACACACACATACTTCGGTGAGAGATTTTGATTTTGTACTTTGTGTGACGTGAAAAATAAATAAATAAAATAAATGAATAAATATAATTGAGAAGCTGAGTCATGAAATTTCTAATCGGTTTAAATAATAAATTTTCAGATGATCATGAGCAACGCAGAGTCGCTTACTGGCATTAATTAAGGGGGGAGGGGGCTTGGGGCCATGGCCACCTCGATGTAAGCTGAAAACCCATTTAATTATGTTTCTTCTGTAGATCTGTTTTATCAGATTCTCTTGCCCTAGCTAATGAACTTGCACTGTTTCGGATCTCGCTTTCTGGTCCGTCAATGCATTTACAAGTGTGTTCTGGTGGTATAAAACTGCTTGCAGTTGCATAGTCTGCTTGAGACGTCCCTGACGTCGCTTTCGGGTGACGAACCGGACGTTAAATCTTCATTGAATTGTATTGTAAAAATTATTACCATTTGATCAAAATACACATCAGTGATTCACATACCAATTTTGAACCCTTAGCTCCCCTCGAAAAAAATGCACGTAAACACGAAATTTGTTCACCCCCTCTCAAATTCCTTGATCTGTCACTGGTTGCTAATATTTAGTTATATAACAATGGCTGATAAGGCAAACAGATGTTAAATAGCAAAAATCAATGACAAATCCGATAACTGAAAGATGGGCATGCAATGTTCTGACTTATAGGCCTATGAGCCAATAGTCCCACAATTGATTTAACCAGTGTTTTGACGAGTACCTACAATTTAGGTTTTGAATTTTACAATACTTGGATTTGAGTGAGTGCCCCTCACATTGAAATGTTAGATTCTCAGAAGTCTCAGAAGTCTGTGTAGCCATATCGATGAGCAGTGGCGTTTCTGAGGGGTGACCTGGAGGGTGATCATTGCCACCCCAAATGAAGGGCTGGCCGCCCCAGTGGCCATCCCAAATATTGAAATGGTCTCCATGTGGTCACTGTGTGGAAATATCTAACTGTAACATATGGACCCCAAAAATTCTGATTGGCCACCCCATTCTGCATAGGTCAGAATCGTCACTGTCGATGAGGTGCTACCCTATATTGTTAATTTGCGTGCATGCATAGCTTAACAGATCCTGACATCGTCATCGAGTGAGGGAACGGACCTCAAATCTCGTTGTATTGAATTTTACCTGATCCAATACTCTTGTAGATGTTGGACTCGCAGAAGTCTAATATTAGTATTCCAGAAAAATATTCTAATCATTTGCCAACTGAGCCACCTATTAAATACTCGTATGTTCACTCGATGCCAGATTAATAAATTTACAGTTCAATTAACAGATCTTCTAAATGACAAATCTGAAAATGAGCGTAAATATTATTATACTGAAGATGCTCTTCAGGGAATATTTTTTAGTTAGAATAATGACATTATAGGCCTACTCCTTGTCATAAGTTTAATTCTTTAATTATTGTAATCTGATCGAGTACCGTACCAAATGTTTGTAATTAATTTTTGGGTTGCCATATCAATGAGGCACTATCCTTCAATGACAATTTACGTTCTTGGCATAATCCAAGATATAATACATCGCCATAAGTTGAAGACATCGACGTTGAATTCACATTTGCTAAATTCCTCTTATTCAATGCGCTTCCGAGACTATATGAAGACATTTAAATTTAGAGCATTAACTTGAACAGAACAGTAATATTATATTGAATCTTTGTTGGCCAACTATATTATAGGCCAGAACAAATTAACCACACCCCTTATCTGGCTAGACCTCACAATCTCACACCGAATATACAGTCGATGGATTCAACCTATAGTAATCTGATTGCCAGTAAGCAAAAACTACGTGAAGCTCTATAGTGCAATATTTATCCTAAATATCGTAGACTGGTTACCTCTATACCTTCTAGTAGCCTACTTAAAAGAGTTGACATGAAATTAATTTCGATAAGCATACATGGTCGGATTTGGTTAATATAGGCTTAAGTAGGATTGGCTGCAATTGTGTAAGAAATATTATTATTAGCCTGTACCTTTTGTTTCTGTTTAGTCGTGTTTGGTACAAGTCTCCCAAACAAGTTCTACATCACAGCCATAAAAGGCCAATGGAGTGTCACACCGCTGTTTTGTTTACAAGCGCTAGATAACCAAGATCAATGCCGAGGCTTGGTGGTGTAGGGGTAAGAGTGTAGCGCATCTGTACCAGTGGTTCCAGGTTCGACTCTTGGTCATGACAATTTTAAGGCCCAGTTTAGAGGGCCTCAATATAGTCCCCCTCAATTTTGTTGTGCAAGTGAAAAAATAGCGCGTACGGAGTGAGCGACAAAATTTTAGGAGCGAGCAAAATCTGTTTGTTCCACTTCACCAAAATTCGACCCCCCCCCGCAGAAATTCCTGCCTACGGGCCTGAAACCTTTATTACTATTATTTATTAATATTATTAAAATCCGATATTAGAATAATTATTAGATTCCATAGAAAAAATATTGTATTTTCTCTGTAGATTCTCACAATCTAAATAATATAAATGGTCCATATCAAGTCATTTCACGAAACAAAAATCTAAAAGTTTATTTCGAAAATATACCTATTATAATAATAGTAATAATAGTCATACAAGCCGTGTTGGATCCGCAAATATAAGAATAGACCAACCGAAAGCTGCACGTGTTTCGTAATAGAAGCCGACTAACGCAGTCACTGGTTCTGGAGACCCATCAGAAAACAAAATTGTCTTAACAGAATATGGCATACAGGCCTAATAAACGTATTGTAATTTATATATTGTTATATGGGATAATGCCAAGGACCTGCCGGTTGGCAGTGCACTTAGAGAGAGGGAGAGAATTGTCATACAATAAATTCAAGGGCCAACCACCACTGTAGTACTTACACATACATGAAAATTTTGCTTAATATTTTAGGTCAGCCAATTCTAAAGTTCTTGTAATTTTAATTTCTCATGTTGTTATCGTTTCAGTTAATTAATCGATTTAAGTTAAGTTAACAGCAGCAGCAGCTTATAAGAAAATAATCTCACAAATAAATGAAAAAAATTTCTAACTAATATTCAACTTTTCAGGAAAGTATTAGGTCCAAGCCTATCAGGATAATTTGAAGATGAGACCACTGGCGGTAATTCTAATTTTCGGAACACTGTTCATTGTCAACGTGGCAGCTCAGGAAGGTTAGAGATACTATTCCTATTCCTTTAATTTAATACATTACCTACGTATGCCTTTGCATAATTTATCTTAACCTGGTGTAGAACTAACTATTCACCTTATTTGCTAAGAGGACCAAGAGAGAAAGTGGTGTGAAATGAGGGGTGTGAAGGAATAGCCTGTCGACAATTTTATGCTTTTGGCTAAGTTTTTCTATCGGCCGTAAGCTCTGTACTGGAGCACCTACAGCGAACATAGAAGAAATGTCCGTAGCCTATTTATAAGAGTTTTCCAGGGTATCTGTAGCTATGGACATCCCACATCCCACAGGAGGTTCTTTCACCGGACCCACGGGATCTGAGTGAGACTATCAGGTCTCTTGTTATTATTATTTAATTTCTTATTATTGACGTCAATGAAGATTATAATATATAATGCATTATTTTTTAGATATGTCACCTACCACAAAATCAAATCCTACCACATTGGTACCACTAATAGCTAACATACCGGCAATGGCACCAATAGTTTCAAACCCAACAACAAAAGCACCGCTTGGAGCAAAACCAACTACAAAGGCACCATCTGGAGCAAATCCAACTACAAAGGCACCACTTGGAGCAAACCCAACTACAAAAGCACCATCGAGAGCAAGTCCAACTACAAAGGCACCACTTGGATCAAACTCAAATCCAAGAGCGCCTTTTGGAGCAAATCCAACTACAACGGCACCATTTGGAGCAAATCCGACTACAAAGGCACCATCTGGAGCATACCCAACTACAAAAGCCACATCAGGAGCAAGTCCAACTACAAAGGCACCACTTGAAGCAAATCCAACTACGAAGGCACCACTTGGAGTAAACCCAACTGCAAGGGCACCATTTGGAGCAAACCCAACTACAAAGTCACCAATTGGAGCAAACCCAACTACAAAGGCACCGCTTGGAGCAAAACAAACTACAAAGGCACCATTTGGAGCAAATCCAACTAAGTCTAATCGAATTGTACCAATTCGTCCTCATGGAGCAGCCTCCCCGATAAAGATTGTAACTCAAAAGGACGCAGGTGGACCTTCAAATGTAACAGAATCTAAAGGAAACGTCAATTCTACGAATGCAAAAGTACTAGGACAAATTCAGAATAATTCTACTACAATATCAACTGCTCACAATGTGTCAATCGCAGAGACCAAGGTAGAAAACTTAACAGGAACATCAAATATATCGGATTCTAAAGGAAGCGGAAATTCAACTATCAGAAGTACAGTAGGCCTATCCAATACAACAGCAGCTAATCTATCAGGAGTTGGTAATTCAACAATCGTGGTTTCAAATCCAACGGCTTTTAATCCTACAGTGGCCACAAATACAACAGCTCAAAACGTAACAGGTCTCGCAACCAAAGCGGAAGTTCAAAACACTGGAGGATCAAGTTTCGATGCATTCTTTGGGATTGGAATATCGAGTACGACATCAAATGTCATCGGAAATGTACAGAGTACTACCACTCAGTCTACCACGACTCAAACCTCAACAACAAAGCATTCATCTGACTCGATGGCGCATACTGGAGGTTATTTTGGTGAATATAACACGTCTGACTACATACCTTTCTCTACGAGAAGAGTCTGGCTCTGCACTGCAAGAGATCAACATTTCGACGCAACTTCGTTCTTCGCAGGAATGTTGGCAGCGTTTGGAATCGTTGCCTTGACATGTTGCTTGTCTGCGCTGCTCTGCCCCAAGAAACCAAAGAAGAACGAGTATGAGGATTTCTCCAAGACCTCGCATTAGACTACTGTGACGTCGCCATCGTCGCCGTTGGATGAGCAAACTGACGATATATTCCCGTTGTATGTCAGACTAATGGAAATATGGGTGTTATAGTAGTTATACATGTTAAATATATAATTAGTATTACGTACTTATATTAAGTATACCATACCTGACATCCAAGTCTCTTGCTAGCAGTCTTGAAATTATGTTGGTTTGAATGGTTTCACATATAGGCCTAGGACTTATTATATTTATATTCGTTGTATCCTTTAATGGCCGAAAATCGTTTGCCAGCATGGTGCAAAACTCTTCGCCTTCTTTGTTCAGAGAACTATGCATCTCAATAGCACAAGGGATGAAGGAATATCCAGCCGACAAACTGCTGTAGCTGTCTGTTTTTCTATCAGCTGTTCTTTTATCTGCAGCGCCTCAAATAAATGCAGAAGAAATGCCAAAATTGGAATTTGCTAAACATACCACAGGAGGCTTTTCTACCGACGCTCGAGATCTGGGTGAGGCCATCTGGGCTTTCATTATTTTATTTCTATTTTGTTGACCTCTCTGATAAATATAATGCTTTGTTTTTTTATAGATAAGGCACCAATCAAGAAATCCAATCCTACCGCATGGGCACCATTAATGGCAAACACAACGACAATGGCACCACATGGAGCAAACCCAACTGCGAAAGTACCATCACGAGCAAACCAAACTACAAGTGCACCATTTAGAGCCAACCCAACTACAGAGGCACCATATCGAGAAAATCCAACTACAAGTGCACCAAACGGAGGAAACCCAACTTCAACAAAGGCACCACTTGGAGTAAACCGATCTTCACAGGCACCATTTGGAACAAACCCACCTACAAGTGCACCGCTTGGACCGAATCCGACTACACAGGCACCATTTCGAATAAAACCAAATACAAGTTCATCGTTTGGAGAAAACTCAACTACAAAAGCAGCATTTGCAGCAAACCTAACTACAAGTACACCATTTGGAGCAAATCAAACTACAAAGACACCAATTACTCAAACTGGAGCAGCCTCGTCGATAAAGGTTGCAATTCTAAAGGACGCAGGAGGATCTATAAATGTAATAGATTCTAAAGGACACGACAATTCTACGAACGTAAAAGTAATTGGACAATCCCCGATTAATTCTACTGAGACATCAACTGCTCAAAATGCTTCAATCGCGGATATCAGGGCAGCAAATTCAACTGGAAGCGGAAATTCCACTACCCTAAGTCCAGTATCTAATGCAGCGGCAACCAATTCAACTGGAGTAGGTAATTTAACGATAGTGGCTTCACATCCAACGGCATCTAATTCTTCTGTTGCTACAAACACAACAGTTCAAAACGCAACAGTTATCGCAAGCAAGGCTGAAGGTCAAAACACTGGAATTTCCAGTTTTGATGCATTCTTTGGGATTGGAATTTCGACTACGACATCACATGGTGTCGGAAATGTTCAGAGCACCACTACTCAATCTACCAATACTCCAGCCTCTACAACCAAACATTCATCTGATTCAATGACACAAAACAGTGGTTACTTTGGTGATTATAACATGTCCGATTACATCCCATTCTATACGAGAAGAGTTTGGCTTTGCACCGCTCGGGATCAACATTTCGACGGAACTTCGTTCATCGCAGGAATGCTAGCGGCGTTTGGAATCGTTGCCTTGACATGTTGCTTGTCATCGCTGCTCTGCCCCAAGAAGCCAAGGAAGAACGAGTATGAGGAGTTTCCCAAGACGATGCCTTAGACTAATGTGGCGTCACCATCATCACCTCGGTATGAATAGACGGGCGATAAATACCGCTGGAATCATATGTAACCCTTGTTAAGAATCGATGGATTTAAGAACTAATACTTATTATTAGTAAATAAAATTCTTAGTGGTTTAAAAAATAACATATCTTTCGTCAAATTAGTCCTAGCCTTTCCCAAAACCAACAATGGCCTAATAACAGCACTCAAACAAAATTATTAAAACAAAAATTAATTAATTACAAATAACCAAAATAAAGAACATATTACGAATACATTTCCTATTAAACACCATTAAAAGGTATTCTTACAAAAGTAATTCTTATTCTATCGATTCAAACGAGGATTTCATATGCTTCTCGTTGTATGGCAGAAAAAGAGTAAGACGGGTGTTATAGTAGATATAGTATTACGATCTTATATTAAATATAACTTATTATGACGTCCCTAACATCATACTTGGATGAAGAAACGGATGCTAAACTTTCATTTCTAGCGCTTCAGAGATTCAATTAAAATTATGGGAAAACCTATCGATTATAATTCTGGCAATTAAATTCAAATAGGCCTAATTTAATTAAATCTTCGTAGCATCTTAAGACACACATAGCCTGTATTTATAATTATTATATGCTATAGACTCAATATAGCTTGTAGCACTTTCGTTAATAATTATATTTCTGCCCTAAAAATAAATACACCAAGAGTGCAGATTGAATTCAATAAAATTTAATAGCAACAATTTTATTCCAATCAGAATACATAATATATATATATATATTAGGGTGGGTCATACAATTTTTTTTGCAAGTTGGGCATGTGAAACATGTTTAGAAAGCTGT
>JAQFZF010001511.1:0-13958 GCA_034695365.1 Enchytraeus norvegicus | reverse complement strand
GTTAACGTTGGCAGAAAAAGGCAACATTTATGAAAATCGGTCGTAGTTGGGTTGAATAAATCTGCCCCCAGATATCTAATATGTATTTTACTATCATATGATTTAATCACAATAGAGAAATGAGAATTGGATTCAGTTTTTATTTTAAATAATGTAAAATAGTTTAGCTGAAAAGATAGTAAATATCGAAAGTTAACCTATAATAGTAGTATTATTGTACTGGGTTAAGGTACCCAACAACCGCAGACAACCGCAGACTGTAATATTTTTGGTAATATTGATATGGATATTATAATATGCAAGTCCAAGGAAATATTAATGCTAATTTACAATTATATTTTTATATCCCCATTTTAATCTGCCCTTCAGAAGCGCCACACGACCTGGTAAATATGAGTGTGCCATCATTAAGTGATCATAATTGCATGCAACTGTTGTAATTCTGGCGCAGTAATTAGAAATAATTGTACACAAGAACTTCATCAGCATTGAAACGTGTGTAACTGTGTGTGTATGTAGCAGGTATTCAGCTTTCATGCTTCACCGATGTAGGCGACGAGTAATCATGTAGGCTACCCTACGTTGTAGGGAACATGGCTACCGTACTCAAGAAGAAGCACACATATTTAATTAGAATCATGTATGGGCAATTGGGCATGCACATGAATGATGAAATCGCATGCCATGCCATGTCATGTCATCCTTGAAAGTAGCCTACGCTAATTCATAGGTTTTCTGCGTTGATTTCGACTGTCATATCTTTACCACAGGCGAGATGAAATATAAAACAAAGCCCTCTTGCTTTGAAGGTAACACTGTTTCTATCTAGACCATTCTGACAGAAATTCTGTGAACACAATCTAAAATATTAAGACGAAACTATAAGAATGCGCCATGTTTGGAATTTAATTTTAATAATATTAAAAAACATCCGTTCGTTATCGTTACTGTATGATTGCGGCTAGATCAATCAATCAAATTGCCTTTCGGGAGTGAGGAAAGTGGGCTTGGCGAAATTGCTAGAATGTGTTCCTCTGAATAGAGTGATCTGGGGTCGTTTTCCAGATTAGTCGACGATAAAAAAATATAACCATGGTGTCTGGTAGGGTTATTCGAATATCTGAGCTTGCTGCATACTAGTGCATAGTTCGGTATCTACGGCAAGGGTAGGCTACTATAATTAATATCGAGTGGTAAAAATATAACAAAACACAAAAATTGCAACTAAGAAAGGAAACTAGGAGTATGCGTATGCAATGTGTGAAAATATACGGGAAAGAAATTGGTATAGGCATTTATAAAGCGCCGCTCTTTGCAAAATGCCACTGCGGTATTTTATCTAAGTAGCCTACAAAATAATATTGTGAATGAAATTTTGCCCTCATGATCGATTACTCACAGCACTTTATTTTTCGCAGCTTCGGCAATGACAATTGGCCCCATTGTTAAAAAATAAACGATTCCATTTCGGTGGCCTTCTGCGTAATTATTAATATCGTGTAGGCTTACTGTTGGCCTTGTAGCAAAAACTATAATCCGGGTTTAATGGCAGCATGTAAAGCAAAAACAACTTTGTTACATTCGATAAATGTTACAAACCTTATGAGTAAATGGTATTTGGTAATTAGAGATACCAAATTTGGTATTACTTATTTATTTTAACAGTAGTTTAGTATTTCATAGTATATTAGTATATCACAGTATTTTATAGTAGCCTATATGTATTGTAATTATTTGACATAATTGGATCTGAAACTGAAGACTAGCAGCTTATTTGGTCTGGTAATGCTAAACTTACAGCGACATTTTAAAATTAGGAACATGATTCGAATTTCCTAAGCCGTTGCCATTAGAGAAATTCTGGTAGAGACCATTATAATATAGCCTTAATATATAAAGTCAACCGAAGCCACGACTTTAGGTAGTAACAATTAAAAATAGTAACAATTATATTTTGTTCCATCCGTAACGGAGACCTACATTATTCACGTTTAGCAAGCGCTTCAAATGCTATTATATTTATTATGTATTTACCGATTAATTTACGACACAGCAAGTTTCTGCTCATAACAAATTCAGAACTTATGATGAAGCTAATTTGTGACATTGTAACCTCTTATCTAAATAGAGCATCTCTCAGTATGACGCTTGTCAATGAAATAGTTCTTTCTGTAATTATGTTGGGAAATGTTGTTTTTTGCAATCAATATATGATTTACCGTCTTCGACTCATTTCATGAATAGTTCCAATCTAAAAGTGTGCTAATCTATTTTCATTTGAAAAGTCATGGAATGACCGATATATTAGGCATATCTACAGTCCCTGACCTCACTATCGGGTGAGAAAACGTATCGTCAAATGCTTATAAAATTGTGATGTATTCTCCGAACAAAGGCTTAAGGTATTCGTTCCGTTTCAGGGCTGCCACTCGACATCGAAATCAACGTTAAAGTTACTTGTTGCATTGCCTATCAGTCGCAGATTGTAGCCTCTTTTGTCAACAGTAGTTAGGCCTACTACTAATGATATCATTAACAATTCTTTTAATTTTATGCCTGAAATATCGATGACTTCATAATTTTATTAATGCCGTAAAACGTGCCGTTTTCGGCTGATCTATTATCAAGTTTCCTGACTCAATACCGCTGTTACGCTATCTTTCTTCTTTAAGCTTTGCCTACCAAATGGTCAATTGGTAACTTTGCCTATCCGCTGGTCCAATAAATGTAGATGAATTATAATATATCTGTGAAATGAATTAATATGCATATTATTCCAATTAAATTATTAAATCTTCTTAAATCCCCATTCATACCGTTGCACGATATACTTGTACACTGTACACTGTAGAATGTGTAGATTATTTAATTGAAACATTAGGTCCATAGAACTGAAGACACAAAATGAAAACGTTTAAAAGGATTACCGATTAACTCATGTTTTAATTGCAATCATGTAGCAAAATAACGTTGAACTCTCTCGTGTCATTGCGTGCTAAAATAATTGATTAGATTGATTTAATTAATTATTAATTATATTATTCATCTTTAATGCTCGTTATATTAAACTATTTCAAAGAAATCATTTATGTAGCTTAATACCTGTCATAGGGCTTTACTGAATACGCTTATATGTAAAGCAAGAATATTTAAATAGGCCTCCATAGTGCATATTCCAAATATCCAAGGAACATTGAACAAGAAGCGGAATCGTCTCAATCATGCAAACCAGCATGTGCAGAGTATTTAGTCGAGTATATATGTATAGATACATCGACCAAGCTTTAGTTTAATTTACAACAAAGGTGCGATTAATCATGGAGTAGAAAACTTAAATAAAAAACAACAGTAACTAAGAAAGGAAACTAGCATGTGCGTCTGTCACGTGTAAATATATACGAAAAAAAAACATAATCATCTTGATGCAGTTATTCAAAATTCAGGTTAGGCCAAATGCAATACAATTCAATATGAATTCAATTATTTATCGTTTTATTGTAAGAGTACGATATCAAGAAATACAATGTAGATCAACATTTTAAATTTAAAATGATAGGTGGCATTATCCCCGTACACTTAATTAACCGGCAGTCTACAGTAATTAATTACATCTTTTTGAGACAATTAGAGAGATTTTTTGGTAAGTTTTTGAGAGAGAGAGAGACAAAGCGAGAGAGAGAGAAGGAGAGAAAGGGAGAGAAAGATAGAGAGAGAGAGAGAGAGAGAGAGAGAGAGAGAGAGAGAGGCACGTAGACAGCGATGGAATGAAGGAGCGACGATAAACTAATTAATAACCCAAGAAATTACTTATCTTGTTATTTAAAATATTTAATAATACAGCTCTGAATTTGTGCAATTATTGAGCAGGCTAGAAACAACAGAGGTCAGTGCCATGTATACCTTGCATACTATTTTGCACATAAGTACTTGTATTAGAATCGTAGTGAAGTCTGAATATGTAAGTGCCACTTGTGGCCTGTATTACCGTTCACGTGGCACCGTTAATATTTGATCTAAGCTTGCAACTGTGAAATGTGTCGTGATAAATAAATAAATAAAATTTTATGAAATTATAGCGCATCCTAATATTGGAAATATAGTAGTAACACTCACTGCCTATAATAACCCTAATTATTTATCCTATAAATTATGTTTGGACATCATTATTCTCAAGGTGAATAACAATTTTCAGACATTAACGGAAGCACGAACGTTTATTGATAAAGGCGTTGCCTTCCAGTTGTTCTTTAACGATACTCTGCTATCAAATATCAGGATGATGTAATTATTTTAACCTATAGCATCTTACAAATTTACATCTCTTGCAAAAATCACATCAATCATGGAGCTAATATTTAAGAAGAAAAATTGTAGAATTTGAAAAGCGATCGGATAAATTATTGCTTTCTAATGAATTTTTGCGCCATAAGAACTAGCTAAATTCAGTAAGATTTAATGTTAAACTGAATGCCGTAGCTATAATGAGGCGTGACAAGAAATTTGGCTAGATTCGGATAAATATTTAGAAAATCGGCGAATCCTATCCTTTTTTGCAACATCCATATTTGTATATATAAATCTTAATATCTTAAACATTTCAACGTCGATTTTTCCCCCGCCCGAAGATATCTAGCTGTAGATGCTAGAGAGTGATGAAGGTGCTACCTCTCCTGGTTATCGCTTATGTTGCCAGAGCTATGGAGCTGAGGCTGGGGTTTGACTCCAGCCGAGGAAACCATGGAGCTATTTCGATGGCGATAGACAAGGCTAAACGTGACGGGCTAATAAAGGACATAGATGTGAGGTTGGTTGAAGGGTTTTGAACTTTCTTGTTCCTACTTAACTATTTAATTTGATAAAATGCCGAATTTAACGTCAGGCTCGCGGACTTCAGTTACTTTTATTGGTATATTTAATTATAGTTAATTATTGTTTAGTTATCGTGAGTAATGTTTATTTTTACACGCGCAGTTCGAAGTATCTTAGCTTACTGGCATAAAACAAGTCTACGTACCACTGAGTCAATACTGACTTCTAGCAACTATTCATTTTGCATATAAAATGTAACGTTCTGAATATACAATACGAGTATATCGACAGAAAAATTACATTGTTTTAATTATGGAAAGTCCTATTTTAATATAATTCAACAAATCTGTTTTGTTTTATTTCAATATAGGTACTATTATCGTATCATCAACCCGTGTAAGACTAAGACAGCTGTGTCAAATGCGCTGAACATGATCCTAAACAATAAAGTGGATGCTCTTCTGGGACCCACCTGCTCTACGAGTAAATAATAATTTAAAATTTTCACAAAATTAATATTAAATTTTATGCTATACTTTGTTTGCTAGCGTATGCCGCTATCCGTATTGGCTTCTATAAACTTGAGAATAGAATAATTGAAAGCTTCATTTACCTTCATTTACCTTGAAGCTTCAATTGAAAGATTTATTCTTTTTTGACAATAGACAGATCGAGTCGGCTTCATTTAGAAGCCGACTAACGCAATGGGCTAAGTAATAATTATCATAAGTGTAATTTATTGTGACATATTATATTGTTGTGACATAGATCTAATTATCGATATTATGATAATAATTGTAATAAATTTACATAACTCTGGGTTCAAATATTATGTACTCTTAGATCTATATATAAACGATTTCTATTTTTATTAGCCCAGGGTCTGTCAATACCCTGTGCATTAATTAAAAAAATATATATTATTGTAATATTAAATGATTAATGACTATTGAAACAATTATTATAATTGCTGTATTTTAGGCTGTAGGGTAAATGGCCTGGTGGCCTCATACTACAACAAGCCAATGTTTCCTGAAGCCTGTATGGACTGGAGACTCGACAACAAGACTAAATACGACACTCTAATCCGTCTTAATGGACAGTTCACTGTAATAGGATTCGGATTGGTCAAGTACTTGACGGCAATGAATTGGGGTCGAGTGGTATTCGTGACCGATACGGCCCCCGGAACATGTGTCTATGTTATATCAAGTGCACTGCGCTACGTCAAGGATGATAATATTACAGTCATGGAATGGATTAGACTGCCGAACATACCGTTCGATCAAGATATCAATAATACTCTTACAAAAATTCAAGGCATTGCACGGAGTATGTATATTGTATATTATAATCTTAATAAAAGTAGAGGTAAGCCAATTCAGTAAAGTGCATAATAACAAGCCGATTTGCAATTATAAATAATTTTGGATTTTAATAATTTAAATTATTAGCATCTTAATTAATTATTACATTCTTTATGTTATACTTTATACATTACTCAAGAGAGATGCTATTGAAAGTTACCCCTAAAGTACCTATGTGATTTAATACAATGAAGACTGAACGTCCAGGTCTTAATTCAATGAAGATTAAACATCCATTTCTTCCTCGAACTGAGACGATGTCAATCACGACCCAAATATTTATGACAGACTGACAGACTCCAATGACTTAACGAATTAAATATTTTAAAAATACATTAAGACTAAATGACGTCCCTGACCTCGCCTTCGGGTGAGGAACCGGAAGCTAAATCCTCATTGTTTTGCATTGTATTGTTTTGTAAATAAATTAATAATCATAAGCTTTGTATTCGATGTTCCACAGTTGTGGTGATGTGCCACACTGACGTCACGCAAGTAGGGAAGCTATTATTTCGAGCCCAGGACCTGGGAATGACTGCCGGTGACTACGCTTTCCTCACGTTTTCTCCAGCCGTAGGGGACCCCGTCTTTACACCGTGGACCGGATACAATATGACTGGTCAGAACTTTGTTTATCGCAGAGAAGCGTTTTACTCACTAAAGCATGTAAGTTGATTGGAATAGTTTAAATTATAAAATTCATAATAAAATGAGCTAATTAAATTACTATAGTTAGTAGAATGATAACGTACAACGGTTTGAAATTTAATATTGTCAACAAAATTTAAAGGCGAGTTGTTTTTTATGACAATTGAATTGAATTAAATTGAATTTATTTCACACCAATCAGTCAGCAAAATTGGCACTAAAACATGAATTTAGTATTGAATTTCACAGAGAGTGCGAGATGGGACACAAAGGCCCCAAGGCACTAACATGTACCCCAATGGGCGGCTGCAGCTATAAAATTCTGAAATTCTGAATCTATATGATTACTTAAAAAACTCTCAACTAGTGCCTTTGAATCTTGTAATCATGGAATCCTTACCATTTTACAAGTGAGTGGCCTACTATACTAGAATTTTCTTTCCAACGCTCATCCTTATTTCCATGTGATAATGTTCTTTATGACTTCGTTATATTGGGTTTTAATATTTCTGCAGATAACCTACAGTAGTGTAATGAGCGACGCCGCAATGAATAACATTCTCTCAGAGATTATACGAAGAGATGCTGAGCCGCCCTGGTCGTTGAACATGAGCCTTGTGAGCGCGGTAAGTTCGCTCAACACATGACTACAACTTTATGAATATATTTTTTTATTGTGATTAAAAGAAATGTTTTTATAGCTTTATATTAATGTACGGATTCTTCGCAATATTGTATTCTATTAAAACGAGATATCCCACTTGCTCAGATAAATATCGAATTTAAATTAGTAAATTGTCCTGGTTGGATAGCCGTGTCGGTTGCAAGCTTGCCAAAAAAGCAGGAAGGGCCGAGTTTGAGTCCCAGCCGGGCCCGTCTGTGACAATCATCTCTTGGATACGGAAACAGACGTTAAACTGAGCTTGACAACTTCTTGAATTGAAAAGGTATTGTTATTTAGTTTTCTGCTTTACAATTATATCTATAGGTTAATTAAATAATTAATTAATGCTTAGTATTAAATGATCCTTTCTCATTGTAATTATTTAATTATCGTTTAATTTGTTATTTTATTTTTGAAGCCTCAATCGAGTACAGCACCATTCCTATACGACGCTGTATACATGTATGCCATGATCATCAATGAAACCATCAGTGAGGGCAAAGATTTCAGAGATGGGCGACTTATCATGGCAAAAACTCGAGGGCGTGTGTTTTCTGGTAAGAGTATCCCGTGAAGTGGGGCTTTTCTTGGTCGGTAAGGGGCTACTTTAGTCAGAGTGGGGCAATCTTCGTCATTTTGAAATAGCACAACAATATGTCCTGATATATTAATTAATCTAAGCTCTCACTACCATTTTATCTACACTTACATTAGAATGGTAGTCAGCGAAGAGATGAATTAATATAGAAATTAAAGAAATATTTTAGAGCTGCTTAAAAAATGACTAAAATAGCCTCATGTTGATCAAAGTAGCCCCACTTGAAGGATACTTCGGAATTTTATTCAATATCTTACCTGTAATATATTACCTGTAATATATTAACTGTAATATCTTACCTGTGATATATTACCTGTAATTCCACGTCTCCGTGGCTCATCGATTACACGAGTCGCCAGTTCCAGTTGTGTCGAATTTTGCGGAATAATAATTCATGCAATTAGTATCATAATATAAACAAGAACTAGAACTAGAACTAGAACTATATATAACTTCTTTGCTTTGGATATATGTATGTGGATTTATGTGACTTTTCTCTAATAAAATGAAAGAAGTTTAAAAAAGAAGAGAAAAAAAGAAGGACCTGGTTCGTTTATTGGAGCTGGTTTAGAAGTAAAACTTCTCGAACGTGCCACGAGCCAACTAAGCCGTCCATCATTTACTGGGTCGGTCATTTGATAGAAATTAATCAATGCCTTCGGGTCATGAACAAAGTTCCATCCCCATTGATTGATGATTGATTATGGACTACCGCGAATGTTGATACAGGCCCTGATATCGTCGTCAGATGATGAAACGGGTCGTCAACCCATATTGATTGGTTGATTGATAGGTCTTATTATTGACTGTTTGATCTGTAAGTTAAACTGGAATTGTGGAAACGTCCCTGATATCGTCGTCAGATGATGAAACGAACGTTAAGATTGATTGATTGATTGACAGGCATAAATATTAAGAGTTTGTTCTGCAGGTTTAACTGGAACAGTGGAAATGGACGCATCAGCTGACAGAATCCGTAATCTTATGGTTTTCGCATATGAACCGGGATCAGAAAAATTTAGCCCCTATTTCAAGTTGGGACTTGGTACCAATGCGGTAAGATAGAGATGAAATCTAAAAATGTGATCAAACTAATATACTTTTCAATAAAGTTAATTTACTTTTAGCAGAAACAAAACTAATGTTGTTATATAAAATAAAAATTATAAAAATTAATAAAAATTAGACTTATCAGTTGCTAATGTTTTTCATGTAGCTTACAATTAGTCAAATGTACCATTGTACCTAAATGTCCATGTAGAATTTATATTAATACTTGGGCCTAATATAATGAATACCCTAACTTTATTTTACTATTCATTTATCACCACACCCATTTGATAAACCAACGATAGCTCTAAAACATATCGAATGTGCAAGTGAAATGTAAAACAGGCCACAATAAAGTGACACTCACACGATAATAATTAATAAATGTAACGGGGTAAGTTTATTGGTTGATTAATTTTAATTAGACGAACGAAATACTTCGAACTAACGTGGTTTGGGGGCTCATGGAATCACCGCCCGAAGATTTCCCGGAGTGTGGGATAAGGGGAGAACTCTGTCCGACCCCTCCTGAGTCAGGTACAACTTCGCTGGGTTTACGTTTTTCTCTTTACTTCTTTCTTGATAAGAGTGTGCTAGTGCTTTTGTTAATTCATAATTATGTATGTGCCACTTGTGGCCTCTATTTCCGTTTACACAAGCATTTATATTTCAGTAAGCGACTTTGATATTGTAGGCCTACTACATGTGATGTGATAAATAAAAAGTAAATAGATAATAAATAAATAATTGGTTTTCAATATCATCTATTAACAGTTAAATAACTATCTATCTATCTATCCAGTGCTCTGCCACGTGGCAGGTCCAAGACAAAAATACATACACACAATCAACTATCTCGCTCTTTAAAGAGCACACCATCGACCAACCCAATAAGTCCGTCTCATCACAAAGGCTTTGCCTTTTCCACACCTAAATGATGTGGAAAAATGATAACTCGGGAAAATAAATACAAACAAAATAACTGTAACAGCATTTAATAACAATTGTATTATTGTTATGTCGGCCTATGTTTTGAATTATTTTTATAATTGTTTATGGGATCAGATAACTCTCACGGATTGATCATTGGACTTACACTCGGATGTTTCCTGTTCATCACAGTCATCATCGTTTTCCACTGTTTTCGGTTTGTCGACATTTAAAGCTGTAATAATTTATATTATTAATTTTAATACCGCAAAAATACTATAAAATAACTCATAGTACGGTAATAAACAGGTGCCTTAGTTCAAGAAATACATGTGTATGGCTTATAAGGTGGTTTTTCATTGCCTTCCTCATTGACTGCGTTAGTCGGCTTCTACGACATGTGCAGATTACTTTTGGTCTATTCTTAAGCATCCGGATTCAATACGGGTAACAGCTTTATAAAGTCTACAAAATATTTTATTCGTTGCAGATTTATTAGATAGCTCATTACTAGTGGCCTATAGGCTAGAAAAGGTTAAAGGCGATTTTAACGTCAGTTTCATCTCTCAAAGGATATCAGTGACGAGCGAGCCTTGGATTCGAACCCCTCAACAACTTATCCACAGTCGGAAACCTAACCGGAAACCGATAGTGCCACTGGCTCCAGCCGTGGCTAGAGAACAATATTTTTATATATTAGTTTGGTATTTGAAAATCTTTTATTTCAATATTTAAAATAATCATCTTAATAGAGTTCGGAGAATAGAAACACGAGTTCAGCAGAGATTGTGGAAGGTGAATCAGGAAGATGCTAAAATCACTCACCGAGATGCCGTCAGTTTAGCTGTTAGTATCCAATAAATTATTTTAATTAATTAAGTATCGTAACTCATTATCTTAATAAATTTATCTTCATTAACAAACAATAAAGTATCTTCAATATTTTGACCATCTTGGAAGTCGATATCAAAGTTCTCATACAGGCAATTAATTTATCACATTTCATCTGCAGCTAAGTAGGCCTGTAATGTGATAAGAAAAGGGGTTAAATATTTCTTAAGCAAACTAATAATGTCAATTATAATAATAAAATATTAATATTTGAAAAACTTATTTAAAATTCATTGTGATGGGCTTGGCAGCTGCAGGCTGCATTGAATCGTCAAAAAACTTATTTCAGATGCTGGGAGGAAGTTCACAGAAGTTTTCTAAATCAGAAAATATGCTGAATGGAAGTTATGACGCAGATGTTATATCCAACGAATGTAACAGCAGACTTGCAATGTCTGGGATGGTCTTAGGTGTTTATAAGGGATCTGTGGTACAGTTTGCAGCTTTGAACATAAGTTACAGCAATATTTCCCATAAGGATCTTTCAGACCTTCTCAATGTAAGGAAAATATGAATATATTTCTAAGTTTTTGTCTTATTTATTTTTAAAAGTTTTAAATTTGCATGACGTAACCTATAGATATTGAGAAGATCCTGCACTAAGCTACATAATAATATAGGCTACTGGTGTTAATTAGTAGGCCTAATGGAATATTGCCTAAATTTCAAAATGTTCTAATGTTTATAGAGTTTGCAGACTTAAACATAGGGCATATGTTAAATCTGAATTATTTTATGCATGAAATAATTGTTCTTTCTGATTGACGACCGTGCAAATTGAGATTTCTTCTCTTCAGAAATCAAAGATTAGGGCCTACCCTTTACCTTTAGGTGAGACAGGATATACCTTTTAGGATATACCTTTTAGGATATACCTTTTAGGATATACCTTTTAGGATATACCTTTTAAGATATACCTTTAGGATATACCTTTTAGGATATACCTTTTAGGATATACCTTTTCTATTTGCTTTATAATATTGTTTGAAAACTTTCCTTTTTACATTTATGTTGTTATTAGCTAAAATCTCTGGCACATGAAAATCTTCAACAGTTTATTGGCGCTTGTTTGGAAGGGGAGAAATCATTCTACTTGCTGCAGTATTGCAGCCGAGGAACATTGCAGGTAGAGCAAGTAATTTTGTCTTCTCTCTCTCTCTCTCTCAGTGTACTGCCTAATGGAAGGTCCATGGCATACAACGTTTCCATGCCTCTCTATCCTCTGTTTTTCTTTTCATATGCACATATGACCCATTCGTCATGTCATCCAACATTCCTATTCTTATTTTTAATTTGGTCTTACACAGGAATTAGGCCTACTATAAGAAGAAAAAGCCGCTTTAATCATATTTAGCCCAGGATCGGTTAGGCCCATCTCCCAGGGCATTTAAAGCTGTAAAGCTAAGTTTAATGTCTGTTTCCGTACCCAAGGATACTGTCAGAGACGGACCCGGCTGGGAATCGAACCCATGACCTCCTGCTTATCAGGCAAGCTTGCTATCGATTCGGCACCAACCGGGACTATTATTATTTAAATAAATAATAATAGTAATATTAAAGGCTTAACATCCGTTTCCTTATCCAAGGATAATGTCAAGAACGTAAGATTTTTCGTGTCGTATTAAATGATATCACATGTATTACAAGTCTCCATTGCTCAATCGGTTAGAGCGTCAGCCGGTTTCTGAGCGTCATAAGGCTTCGGGTTCCATACCGGTCGAGTCAATTAGAGAGAAAAATCTCGGATGCACAGCGGGTCAATCCTTCGTCGGTCGGTAAATAGGATGCAATTAATACATAGTGGGCGACTGATCGGACGATTGCGAAGGCAACCATATTCACAGGTCTGATGTATATATAATCAATATAATCAAAGAAAATATGGATCATTTAGAGGGGCCGGAGCTAGCTACTTCACCGAAAGATTAATGATTTTGTCACCTGCGTGCTGCAATCGCTCAGGATCTGGCTCAGCTCCGCGCCTTCATAGGTTCGGTAACGAATATGGCACACGCCTTTACTTTTCACTATCAGTTACTCGACACCCCGTACTTATTTATTAGTGAATTTAGTAGGGTTGATAAAATATGACGACCGGGGCAGTATTATCCATAAGGCTGACTAGGCTTAAGCCTAGGGGCCCACCAGCGGCAGGGGCCCGTAATCGCCCATCATTAAATTTTTCATAGGAAGAATGTTCATAATTAAAGATTTGACATGTTTACAATAGTCAACCAGGTAGGCTAATCGAAACTTTTTTTTCACATTCGCCAACATTTTAGCCAATTAGATTCTGTTCTGTAAGTTCAACAGGTTAGACTCGTTTATTCAGCAAAGGTTCCCCACCGAGGACATGATAGCGTTACCATAATAAAAAATTGTAGCCAACAGATGGGCTCTATTTATGGCTAGTTTCGCTGAAGTTCCACCAAGGTGTGACTTTTTTTTAAACATGGTAGCTTGTGGCCCAATCTAGACAGCCAATAGGAATTGAGCGTTCTCTCATTGATTTACTTTCTGTCTTACAGTATTATTGCTCGAACATCATTTATAAATTGAGCCAATCGTGTAGAAATTAACTTAGAGAGTCTTAAAGTCTGCGCCAAAGTTTATCTAATGCTTCCCTGATCCAAAATCCGCTTAGGCCTTGCATCCTAGGCTATGACCTCCTTGGCTATGATCTCCTAGGCTGTGACCTCTTTGGCTATGACCTTCTTGGCAGTGGTTAGGTCATATATGACCGACGGGGATGGTGAAGTGGTTAGTGTGCTTGTCTCAGAATCGATTGACTGCTAGTGGCGTGGGAACGATTCCCAGGTCAGTAGATTAAATATGCCCGCAATCCTTGGGGACGGAAGCGTATCGGGTGCCTAGAAGATGCAAGGTTAATCGTTTATCTGTGCTTGTAGACATTCAGCCTCAATCAAGAAACAAAGAAACGATTCGTGTCTTTTGCTTTTCGATAGAACTCGATGTCTGCAAGCGAAGATAAACGATTAAC
>JAQFZF010001510.1:0-13959 GCA_034695365.1 Enchytraeus norvegicus | reverse complement strand
TTAGAATATTGTCCACATATACACAGAATAAAACAGGAGAGAGTACACCACCCTGTCTGATCCCGCACGATATTGAATTTTCTTGAGATAGGGTTTTACCCCATCGTACTTTGGCATGAAGTTTAGAATACCAATTAATTAAAACTTTATTTAAAATTAAGGTACATTTTTCTTCAATAATATAATAATGTACGGTATATTTAAATATATATATTATTTTAACTTGATATATATTTTAATGTACATGTAGACCTATGTGTGTATATATAATATTATATAATTTTTATATAAATAATATTCAGAAGAAAATTACATGTAGTATTTTTTCTTCGAGATACATTTAAACGCGAAGGTTGCGAAATCTTTTTTTACCCTTTGCTGAAAAGGTTGGGAACCACTGTGCTAAATGATGTAGGCCTATCTGTCTATAATCTATATCGATGTTTACGTTATTTTATGAACTATGCTTTTATGTAGAAGCTCTAGATCCACTAACAGTTCACTATTTATTTTATTCCTTTTGTTTCGCATGAACTGGAACATATTTTACATCCTAATCAATAAACTAGTTTTGTAAGTCTGTGTCACTGGATATCAGATCAATTAATCATGACATTATTGTAGGAACAGTGCCAGTGTCTGCGCAGGGAAGTCAGAAGTGTTCTAGCTAGAAACTGCTCTTGTTCTAAATGGCGATTGTGTATCAGGATGTTATACTAAATATGCAAGGGAAAATCAGTTCATAACCGATATTTTTTACTTAGAAGCAGGCGTTGATATTACACTTTTTATTCTACCGAGATGAGTGATAATATTTTCACGCGGAATACGATTGACACGCCCGGTTGATATTGTTCTCAATAAAGAGCCAATCAGAGTAACGTTTGCGAGATTTTCTGTCGCGGATTGATATCAGTAGGCCTATTAGATAGTTGACCAAACTAGCAGGATGACGAATCGGTTGTGGTCTTTGTCTGTGAGGCTACGTGGCACTTCCTTACCAATTTAGTGCAACTGTGGTAATCTGTAATTGCGAGGCTTTAGAATTATAGTTTATTGATTGTTTAATAATTAATATCAGGCATGTGAATGTTTTTTCTCTCTGTCTAATTACTGCTAATTGACGGGCCCAAGCTATATATTAAGATACGGGGTCTGTATGGAGTGATCTCTAATGAGCACTCCATTGATCAACGGGTTGATCCTATCACAAAGGCTATGCCGTTACCACACCTATTATATAGCCTCTAGATTTGGAAGACCAGCTTCTGAGGTGGCTTCCCATTGCTTCCTTAGTATTTGCGTTAGTCGACTCTTACGAAACATGTACAGTTTTCAGTTGGTTTGTTCTCAGATTTCCAGGATCAAACATGGGCAGAGTGCAGGTTAATGATTAATAAATTGGCCCGTTATATTTATATGCATAAGTCACATTCCTAAGAGAATTAAACTTGTAAATTTAAACGCGTCAACAATTGGCTAATTAATAATTTTATCCATTTTTGAATGTTATACTAAAATATTTACAAAGGTAATAATTAAGTCTATAGAATTTTTTAAGACGTAATGATTATATGACCATCAATATGATTTTAGAAATTGCTGCAACTAAACAGCAGTTTACATGTAGTATAGGGGCCTATAATAATAATAAGGTACTTGTTTTTTAATTCACCGCAAATTCTCTTTCCCTTGATCCTTGTTTTTTAATTCACCTCTATAATCGGCTTGCCATAATAATATTACGTCATCGTCTTACTTGCGTCGTCGTACTCGACGTCATACTTGCCGTCAAATTTTTGAGTGGGGCAAATTCATGTACTTTTTTCGAGACGGGACAGGTCAAATCGAGGATAGTTGAGGGTCGGAAGGGTCCCAAATAAAGGTCTTACTGAGTCAAATTACAATCATTTTTTAATCGAGGGGGCCGGGGGTACCTAGCCCTTCGAGGCCGAGTGGGGGCCATGGCTCTGCCGTCCCCCCTAAATCCTCGCCTGAATATCATTATCTATAGGTTACATCTATATAATATAGGCCTAACTTAAACTGTGAGTGTCCTAGGCGAATGCGGCGAGTTAAAACTTCCATACTAAATAGTGTTCATTGGTATGTAATGGGTAAATTTCTGTGCGGTGAATTAAAAAACAAATACCAATAATAATAATATCTTGTCTTCATAGTTTAACAATTCTATACCCGCAAACGTTTTAATTAGAATAACAATATTCTTTTTGCTTATATAATTTGACTTATCGTGCGTTTTCCCCACATGCCAGGAAATTTCTAGATATTAAGCATATACAATGCTTTTTATAAGTTTACATATATGTATGCAATTAAAAAAGATAAATTTATTTATTATCCGTTTCATCGTCCGACGACAATGACATTAGTGAGTCTAACAACAATGGATAACGGACATATTATACTTCTAATAATGTCAACACATATAATAACAATGCTATATTGCTGGATGGCTAAGCCAGTGGCGAATGTAGTAAAAGCATCCGGATCGGGTTCCATAGGTTCTTTGTTCGAATCCCAGGACTCACCTGTCACCTAGCCTTCCGGCAGCGAAACTGACGTTAACTTTGGCTATAACCCTATTTTGCCTTCAGAAGAGTATCGGTAAATACGTAATGTCAAATGCTTAAAACCTTTTCTGCGGTTCTTCTAAAAAATACAAGTAGGCCTAATTATTATGACTAATCATACACTATTGACAGTTCTAATTAATATCTACATGCAAGACAAGCTTTGCTGTGTACGACAACAATTAATGCGAGAACTTAAGCTATAGCAGAAATTTGTCAATCGCGCAAGACAATAATAATTATTGTAACATTGGCAGTTTCGAATAATGCAAGTTTATACAGTTTTTGTAGTACCGGTACAAGATATTTGATAAGATATTATTATTAACAATTGACTGTAGTAACAGTTCTAGTCAGTTCAAATTCTTCACCACAGTTTTACTTTTCTTATGTCTTCCGTATTTTTTTCAACATTAATCAATCAGTTATTCAATTGGTCGTCTAAGAAGTACATGTATGTAAGCATTTTAAGTGGTAGGCAAGTCAACGTTAGAAAGAGAACCTTGGTGTGATGGTTTAACAATAAATTTTGAAAATAAATCTGATATTTATAATACGTGATAATGTTTGATACATTGTTTATATATAATTGTATATACAGGGTAACATAAAAAAAAGTGGACCCCTAATTGTTTTCTTTAATTTTGTCGAGGCCATTCAGTCTATGTGCCCCATTTTTACAGAATATATTGGCTGGCCAGTTTCACATCACTTCGGAAAACTTCAGCTAATTCGATGAACAGATGGCGGAGTTATCGGCTTTTTTGTGACCATACCCATCAAATTTAAAAATACACCGTTTCTTTTATAAGAGAGAATGCTTTTATATTTGACACTAAATCGTAAATAGTGCACCGATCCAAGTAAAATTTTTGCAGAAATGGGTAACAACCAATGCTACCACAAACTGAGAAATTTCATTTGGATATCTATCCAAACAAAGAAGTTATTCAAACTTGAACGTGACAAGTGTCCGAGAACAGTGTACCCGTATTAAGTTATATGACGTCATCTGCTGTCAGTTAATTAAATTATAATTATTGAGAACGACCAATTCTATCTCTTGTCACCAAATTTCATTTGGATAGCTTTAAAACAAAAAAGTTATTGATATTTCAGTATGACGGAGTAGACAAGCATTGAAAATCAACATTCCATGACGTTATAAACTGCAAAATTTGTGCACGCCGTCATACTGAAATATCAATAATTTTCTTGTTTTTATAGATATCCTAATGAAATTTGGTGATATGAGATGGAATTGGTCGTTCTCTATTGCTGGAAAATTTCATAGGAATCAGCTCACTAATTACAATTCAATCATTAAAAGACACGGTGTATTTTGATATTTGACGGGTACGGTCACAAAAACTCCGATAACTCCGCCATCTGTTGATCGAATTTGATGAAATTTTCAGAATGATGTAACACTGGCCTGCCAATGTATCCTGTAAAATGGTGCATCTAGACTGAATGGTCTGGACAAAATTGAAAAAACAATTAGGAGTCCACTTTTCTTATGTCACCCTGTATATATATATATATATATATATATATAAGCCTATTATACGGGTATTACGGGTACTTTTATAATCTGATAAGCTTATACTTGAGTTGTTGATTTTATAATTTTACTCTAAATATATATTTAAAGAGATTGACTTATTGATTTGTTGATTAAATAATTGATTTATCGATTGAGTGATTGATATAATCGAGTGATCGAAGGGAACTTGAACAAGGAAGACGTTATGGACAGGTGAGGGGCGGGAGGGGCGGGGGCGTCACCAGGCCGGAGGATCAGCCCCACCTAGCGTTCTTCATCCCGTATCCGTGCTGTTGCTTCCATGCCACGTATGCAGCGAGAGTTTCTTTCATTTCCGGGGTCATATTCTCGGGTAATCGAAGCTGTTTAACGACGTTAGGGTTGGCCACCGCGTTTCGACGAATACGTTTTCTCTCATTTCTCAGAATTCTGGATTGATCAATTTTACCATCTACCTGTTGTGCATAAGATGCCTGACCGTGCTTCTCGATTTCATCTCTGTACATATTTAGCAGTAAATTCTCATGTGTTGGGTTAGTCGGCCTTGTCTGTTCTCCATTATTTAGGTCATCTGTGAGAATATTTTCATTTATGTTTTTCTCTTGTAGATAAATGCCATTATATTCATTGACTGGATTCATATCGCCGTGCTCTGACATGAAATTAACAATGCTTCGTTTTTGTCTCGTATTTTGTTTTCCGTTAGTATCTTCTCGTGCACTTTTATAGCTTTCACTATTTTCTTCATGACTATTCATAATTCTTGCAAATCTAGCTAAAGCGTTGCGTAATTCTTCGGCCAAATCATTCATATTTTTGTTCTCTGGAAGCAAATCGTCTCTTGGCGATTTTTCAGCAGGATCAGTCATTTTCGTTACGGTGGCACCAGATGCCTCCTTTATCTCAATTTTCGCAATGTTTTCACTTTTCAACCTCTGTTCTTTTCTATCGTGATCACTTCTAACTGAAGAACTTCTCGTAAACGCTTCATTTGATGTAACAAGATTCTGTTCCACGGTCTTGCTTTCCACTACAGTTTCTGCCTGTATCGTTCGTGCTAGTGGCACCTCA
The DNA here is from genome assembly GCA_034695365.1 of Enchytraeus norvegicus. NCBI lineage: Eukaryota > Metazoa > Annelida > Clitellata > Enchytraeida > Enchytraeidae > Enchytraeus > Enchytraeus norvegicus. The sequence goes on along the minus strand of JAQFZF010001510.1, from coordinate 8,748 downwards.
GATACTCTGCGCAATAGATTTATGAGCTTATCGCAGTCTTCATGACCCAGCGACTGACAAACTGTAGTGATAATCTCTTTCTGGCGATTGTGCCGTATTTCAAGTTGTTGGTAGTCAGGAGGTGTCGACTCAGTAGAGGAAGTAGTCGATACGGGGAGATTTTCCTTTTGGGAAACGAAATCACTTTCCTCACCAAATCTATTTGCATGGAGAGATTTGACTGAGAGTTTGCCGTCCGTTTCATCACCTTGGAGGAGTTCTGTAACCAGTGGATTTATTCCTCCATGAAGATTTTCATTATTCATGACGTTTCGGGTTTTTTGTGGAATCAGTCGACCTCTGGTTGCAGCAAAGAAAGATTCTAAAATTTCTTTCTCTCCTGACATCTCGTTAGAATATCTCTCATTCTGTTCATTCTCTTCTTTCGTGTCGTCGGTATTTTGTTGTTTCGACATGGGAACGTCTTTCACTTCACCAGTAAACAGCAGCATTATTGCATCATCAATTCTCTTGTATTTCGCTGACGTGGTTGAAGCGTCATCATTGATGACGTCATGAATGACGTCTGAGCCATCACGTGACGCTACTAGTGAGCTGGATCCTTGTGAATCTTGAATACCTTTAGGCAGACAGAGCGTCTCACAGCTGAACATCAGCAGCAATATGATCGTATACACTACAGTTAGCATGATAGCAGATATGAGTTAGTCCCCAAGATATGAAGATGACTAATAAGATTTAGTCCATAAGATATGAAGAGAACTAAAATGATTTAGTCCGTGAGATAGGAGGAGAACTAAAATGATTTAGTCCGTGAGATATGAAGAGAACTAAAATGATTTAGTCCGTGAGATGTGAAGAGAACTGAAATTATTTAGTCGTTAAGATGTGTATGACTCATCAAAGTCAGCTTTGAGATTTTTCAGCTCCTTTTGGATACGAATAATGTGACGAAACGTCAGTAACACAAGTGTTTATCACGCAAAAGTTTCTATGATAAGAGTAAATCTTTCCAGATCTCTGATAACAACTTTAATATGCGCCTATAAAATGATATCCCAGAGAGTGTCATGGACTTGATTCAACTGATAACTTGTTATGCTCTTTATAAATGTATAGCGAAAGCTTCAGTTAATCTGTTATCTTTCAAATTTGGTTAATATCTTTGTGAATGTGCTATACAATTTCAAATATCTAAAATACAAGAACATGATAGCAAATAATTAAACATCAAACAATATTAGTCCCTATACAACAACAACAACGCATTAGAGTGCTACTGTCATCATTGACAACATCGAACACTATGAGAACCAAAGCCAAACCGATAAACAGTAAAAGAAGTGTCGGTGTCAAGCCAAAAAAACAAAAAATTTGAAAAAAGAAAAATAGAAATGGACAATAGAAAGTCAAGTAGCCATTAAGTTACCACAACCGATGTGGCAGCCTAGACATCCACAGGACTGAAATTTGAATGACCAATCGGTCCGTTATACGGAAATCAGTACCACGTGTCTGACAACTCTCCACTACTGTATCTGCTTCCGCCGCCTCTTACGAATACGCGAAGTTGTCGGTGGGATCAATTTACATTTTTCCAGAACCTACCCGGTAATTTTCCCGAGCGCACTGGGGGGGGAGGGGAGGAGGGGCACTTTTATAATTATACCTTACAGTTGTATCTATACCTTCTTTAATCTAGGATGTCCATATTGTCCATGATTATTACTAGTAATTATGTTGCCTTTTTATCGTGTTACATAAAAATATTCGTTCGGGTGTCCTTTACTTTAAGAATAGTTCTAATTAAATTAATTTGTCCAAATCGAGATGGAAAATATCGCAGCGTGCAAATTATTACCGTCGACGACCACTATTTATACAAATTTATCGACCAGCGACGACCACTATATTTAGTTAAACTATTAGTGAAACATAGAGTTCTATACATAATAAGAATTAAATAAAAATATTTATTTACATTTTTTATGTAGTATCCGTTCTAGCTTACTCTAGCTACTTGGATAAGTGCCGAATTCGTTTCCGAATTTGGTTACACTGTGCATTCGTCGAGAACGTATAATTGTACTTCAACTCTTAGCAACGGATAGTGAAGCCTCTTACTGACAGCTTAGACTTGACCATCGCAAGACGGAGTGTTTAAATCGAGACGTACGGATCCAAAAGCGTGGTGCCGCCACCAGACCACCAAGTATCTCCTATTTTGACTGTTTCGTTGTATCCCTGCTGTTTAATTTTGTAGCCTAAGTTTAAAGTCTTTCTTAAAAATAGTCTATAGTAGTAATATAGTATACAAATATACTCATTTATTATAATAATAAGTTAAAATAGGATTCTTAACAATTCACAGAACAACTTATACGTAGGCGTTACCATTACATCAATGTCTTCTGTTAGAAATAGTTACAAGTTTAGTCCTATGCGCTTTTTTTATTCGTATACGGTTTTATCGACTTCCAAATCCACTATGACGACTTTCAATGAACTTTCTTTATGTTACTGCCAAGCTTCTAGATGAACTAGACTTTTCTAGTCTGTATTGCAATGAGAGTTCCTCGGTTGAGCACTGCAAACTGCAGCAGCTGCATCAGCTGTCTAAAGGTTGAGCAGCAGGGCACGAGCCTTCTCTCTTTACCTCCCATTTTGCGAAAGGTAAATGCTAAGATAGCTTAATTTAACGTCAGTTTCGATAAGAAAAAAGTAGGCCTACTATCAAATTATGAGAATTACAAGAAATTGAATCGTCCTAGAGGATGACTATTGCCATTTTGAACCCTATAAGATTAGGCGTAAATCCTATAGAAAGATAACCATTTCCATTAAATCAGAAATAGGACAAAGCCATTGTCCTAAGTAATTTCTGTCAAATTTCTACATTCTTAACTGTTTAAATTTCCTATAGGAAGTCCTATATGACATATTTTAAGGGATCACAAGCCGAAGGCTACATAATTGATGGGTGAACAAGCCCTGGGATTCGATCAAAGTACCTGTGGAACAAAGGCGGGACGATGAAACAATACGCCCAATCATTGCAACATTGCTGGAAGCAATGCAGCAAGGTATTAAGAAGTTGATGAATAAATTGCATAGGTCTTTTCATCCAGTCCTCAACCTGGCGGTCAAGATATTATACATTAACTGGTCAATGATCAAAGTTGAGCATTAAAAAAATCAAATAATTAAATTCGTTAAGAACTTCACAATAATGTCTTTCAGGCAGCAAGTAGGCTACAAGAGATGCCTTGTTTGTAGATGAGGAGATGATCACTGATCAGTAGTAGATGAGGTAGTTTCTTTGCCCACATCCGAATCTGCCATGGTACCTTTTTAATCAACTAAGAAAAGAATAAATTATAAATTAATGCAATGCATTCATGAAGTTGTAACTGTTCATATGATGTCAGGAGGAAAGAAACAAGTTAACCTAAAATGATGCTAAATGCATCTGAAATATGGTCGTAACTCATAAATAAGCAAAACATTCAAGACTGCTACACTTGATTGCTGCAGTCAATCTTGGTGAGATTGATAATCCATAGGACACTCTCACATAAAATGTCACATTATATGAATACATGAGTTATATGATACGTCTACTAGGAGGATTAAGTAGTGATTTATTTCGGGCTGATGATCGAAGAAAAATCAATCCATGTCAATATAGATTAGTATGCAAAGGCGCTTGGACGAGACACAAAAATTTGGACGTAGATAATAAAGCCTATTAAAAGTACGTTCAAATGAGAGAATATCACGTGTTGTTACGGAAAAACGGAGATTGGACCAACCGAAAACTGCATAGACTGGGAATTCAACAAAATACCTCATCAGAATTATATTTCTAATTTCACATTCACCATCACATATGTACGTATGATACACTCGTTAGATTACCTCTCTCTGTCTCTCTCTCTCTCTCTTTCTCTCTATCTCTCTCTCTCTCTATCTCTCTCTCGCTTCCTGTCTTTCGTTCTCTCTCTCTCTCTAATCTCTCTCTCACTCCCTTTCTCTCTCACTCTCTCTCTCTCTCTCTCTCTCTCTCTCTCTCTTCTTCGCCCTTTATTTATTGACTTCATCCAAAGTTTAACTAAGTGTATCAGAACACTTTTCTCTCACCAAACTCTACATAATCTCTATCCACTTTTTCATCGCGACTGTTTTTCACTTAATATAACTGACGCCAACAAAGCAGCGGAAACAAAAGTAGACTTGTATTTTGTTATCACACAAAGTGATTTTGTGTTCGCGTACAGAGATTGTACCAAGCCGGACCAGTGACAGTGGATAACACAGTTAGGTACCAGGGGCTCTGTGCGCACCGTCGTAACGTTGCTGATTATTCTGACGTAAACTTAAATCTGGTCGTCCTCAATGGGGTAAACTTTTTAAATAAGCCTACTCAAGGAATAATACTTAGGTTAACGAACCAAAATATTCAGCTGTCATTTATAGGGCTACCTAGGAATTTATACTATTATAAATACATGCATAATCGATATTATTAACGTCTCAGTCGGCATAGGTCACACCAGCTGGTCCACCCAAACGTAGCCAGAAAAAGGCTGCGTTTGACGTGCTGAAACACTTGCTGAAACACTTTGAATTGGAATGAAACACTTTGACACTTTGACTGACACACTTGGACTTACACTGACACACATTTGACTTCCTGAAACACCCAAAAAACACATGATAAAACAGAAAAACGCATGTGCTGAATGAGGAATGATAATCTACAAAATTGTAATTATATTTCGATCAACCATGAGAACCTTCACTGCAGCGCACTACAGCCTTAATGGACACAGTAGGCTATCACTGATAGACTGCATTTGCTCCTAAGCATAATTTAACTGATAACGTATTACTATCCAGAAAGACAATTTATACATAATTATCCTAATGTATACTTTTATCAACAATATTATTTGTAGATAAATGTATGCATTATGATATGGATATTAAAATTTATACACTAGTAAACATGAGGCTAGATAAATTTTCTACCTGGCAGTGGCGGCGCCAGACCCCCTAAGCAACCAGGTCATTGCAGGTCATTTAAAGTAAAGGCAGGTCGGAAAATGGTAAAATTGTACCGGTATAACAATATACGATTTTAGGCAAGTCTGGTCGGCAGGTCAGACACCAGGTCGGAGGCGTTTTTACCAGATCGTTTGAGCGCGGCCTGATGTTGCGCCGCCACTGCTTTCTGTGCATTAATAATTTTAGAGGAGTCAAAACATGTTATTTTGATTCAACAAAGAACACGTAGGCCTTGCAAACTCATGCGTCAAATTCTACAAAAACAATAGTAGACGCAAAGTCAATTAGGTAAGTGCACTAAAGAATAAAGCATGCTTCAGAATTGTAAAAATGTTTGAAATTGACGGTTTTATTGTATGACTTTCAATTACATGCGATCTCAATTACAAGAAAGTCAACGGAAAGACTTTTCTCAGTCATTTATGAAGAAAAAACAGTTCATTGATTCAAATGTATAAATATTTGCTCAATACTAACCTATATACGGGCATTTATGAAGTAGGCAATAAGTGTATACTTGCATAATGCATATCAAGTGAAACGTCATATTACACAGTACACACAAACCTACAACAAAATCCCCTAGGCTATATTTTTAATAATTTTGAGCGCAAGTGCTCCTAAAGTTTTCGTCACATAAACATTCCATTTTGAAAAGGTTACTAAGCCTCCTAATTACGACAGGACTGGCGTATACAATCCAATAATTAAATTTGATAATATGCGGTGAGATTGGCGACCTCACCGTCAGATTAATGTCGATGTCACCTGTTTGCTGCAATCGCTTAGGATCGGGATCAGTCCAGCGCCTACGTTCGGTAATGAATATGGTACACAACCTTTACCTTTAACTAGGGCTCTCTCTCTCTCTCTTCTCTCTCTGGCTCTCTTTTTCTCTTTCTCTCTGTCTCTCTGACCCTCTAGCGAACTGTCAAACTGCACGCCGTGACACACATTCCTGCTCGCAGTTTGCTATCCAGCAGACTACGAGCAATCCACAAATGAGCACTCCATCGATCCACAAATTCATCCCATCACAAAGATTATGCCTTTAGCATACCTACAATATAGCCATTATCCTGTGAAACTATTCTGTTTTGCGGTGATTTATCGTTTACTTTCAACATGACTATATATGTTGCTTAGTAGTTACTGTATAAGTATAAATCTAAGCCAGTGCTAAAAAGTCTTCCCTTATGTTAGATCCAGGTTTATCCTTTAAGAACTCTTTTATTTTTATATGAGAATCTCTGATGCTGATTCGAGAAAAATACGATTGTGTAAAATTTCCTCCAAACTTTTCTAATACAGTATCAGCTGGTATTATTGTGAGACAAAGTAAGACTATCCATCCATCATATGTCGTATTTACAGATCAGCGAGGATTGAGGCGTTGTCTTGTCCGTCCAGTTACATACTGTGATACAATAGATAACATGAGTGGATTCAAGAGATCCTGTCTGTGTTATCTTTTAGATCGAATATCATAATATTGTATATCATGAACAATTGAACATACCACTAAGTATTGTCCTGATTTCATGACAAAATTAAATATATAATTCAGTCGAATTAGGACAAATTCGCCAACATTAAGATAAACAGTAAAGTAGAATTGGAATAGATAAAAGGCCTAAAAAATAAATATTTATTGGTATTATCGCCGTGTTCTCGAAGAATAGACCAACCGAAAGCTGCACGTGTTTCACTGAAGGCGTCTACGCAGTCACTGGGTAAGGAACCCCTCAGAAAGCAAAATTGTCTCCACGAATATATGGAATAGGCCTACAAACTCTACAGTTGTATGTCATAGACCTACCATTAGGCAGTGCATAGAGAGAGACAGAGAGAGAGAGAGAGAGAGAAATTGCACTATATTCTTTCTCAAAAGTATTCCTGTCTCTTTTCTCTTTCTCAATATTTCTCTTCTTCTCATTTCAAATCATTTCAATTGTATTCCGATGCTTCTTTAAATATGAATATTTTGTTTCCTTCTCAAATACTTTATTTGCGTTCATGTTCAGCAGTAATTTAACTCTTACATTTCCATTTAATAGCCAACTAATCGCAGTAGCAATCCCTCTAGGATTTTATTATTAATTCGTTCTCTCATCCTTTTTCAATACTCTTACCTTACCACTTTCTCACTATGATTGGCTTATAGCAGGGTTTCTCAAACTCGAGGGGGTCGCGACCCAGTAAAAATATAAAAGTTTTGTCGCGACCCGCGACCCACCAAGCATTTTTATATGAATCTACTATCGGCTATTTAATGTTTTCTGAATCATAAATGTGTAACTTGTAATTCGTACAAAATCAGACGTTCGTGAAAAGTGTAAATCTTCATAGGCATATGAAAATAAGAGTTTTCTTTTTGTACGCTTGTACTAAAATAATTATCTTTTAAAAAATTATTTTATTGAGACCTCGGCGACCTAATTGAGAGGAGTCGGCGATCCACCTATGGGTCGCGACCCACAGTTTGAAAAACACTGGCTTATTTAATCTCGATTTCCCTCTCACTCTCGTTCACCTTGCTGAGCTCGATTAAACTACTAGAAGGTGATATGTTGATTTGGTAACGTGACGTCTTATCAAATTGACTGCGGTGCGGTGGCCACAGAGATGTTAAATTGACTGGCGCATACTTCCCGTGTTGGTTTCAGGAAATTTGGGAATTTAGACCAACCGAACTGCATGTGTCCTAAGAGGCGATTAACGCAGATGCTGCAGTGGATGGCAGAGTGGTCTGCGGCGTGACTTCTTTGTACTTACCTTTTGATCTCCCAAAATCAAGATTTGCAGAGATCCTGTCACATCGGCTGTGGAATATGGCAGGCTAGACTAATCTACCATTCACTGTTCAAAAGCGCTTCTGATACCTTGTTAAGAGTCCGGCAATATAAAAGCATCTGATTGATTGATGAGCTATCAGCAGACTTCATGCATATAGGCCTAAGTACCAAAACGAAATCAGACTTCATTTATGAAGGACAATAGTCACTCCATCGATACAGTAACCTGGCTTGGAGAGAGGACTTAAGATATGACAGGATTTATTGAGATTTACTTTGTAAAAATTTTATCACCATTTCATTTCTTGACGTCAAAACACTATCGCAGTCTAACAGTTCTACAGTTGAACGTCAACAGGGGATATAAATAAACTCATTGATAACTTTTATAAAGTGGTTAGTATATTCTGACTGCCTTCAGAGATAGATTACTCTGCCCTAAACATGGCAACGTAAGTTTAGCAAAAGTCGGCGTAAAATAGAGCTTGAGAATTCTCGTGGACTTATTAAAGAATATACCATTTAAATTGCATAACAGAATTTAGTTAATTTTCACTTTACGTCTATTAATTCAAACATTAACCTAAATCTAAGCAATTTATTCGCATTCATTTTGGCCTATATTCCTGTTTATTCTATACCCAATTCTTTTTGCTAGTTAAGATTAATATTATCGGCCATTAATTCACTTAGGTGATAGGAACAGGTGATGGGAGCCCCTGGCCCAATGAACTAAAGGTCCAATTGTTAGACTCAACGTCTGTTTCAGAGATTAGTGATATAATACAAATCAGATATTTAACACATTTCCCCATTTTATTCTTACAATTAAATTCACAATAATATCACAACAGTTACAGCATCCTCATACTAATAGTCAATACTA
>JAQFZF010001509.1:0-13962 GCA_034695365.1 Enchytraeus norvegicus | reverse complement strand
GAGAGAGAGAGGGAGAGAGAAAGAGAGAGAGAGAGGGAGAGAGAGATCGAGAGAGAGAGAGATGGAGAGAGGCAAAGAGACAGCCAGATATAGATGCCAGAGGTATAGATATGGATGCAATCGATAGAGAGTCATAATAAGTGCGACTGAAAGAGAGACAGAGTGAAAGAGAGACAGAGAGCCAGAGAGAGGTAGAAAGAGACATAGAGAGAGAGAGAGAGAGAGAGAGAGAGGGAGAGAAGAGAGAAAGAGTGAGAGAAGAGAGAGAGAGTTAGTCAGAGAAAGACAGCGACAGATACAGATACAAAGTCAGAGTGAGAGATAGAGAAAGAGAGACAGAGAGAGAGACGGAGAGAGAGAGAGAGAGAGAGACAGACAGAAATGTAATTAAGTTAATTAGGACAAGTTCGAATAGAAACAAATTTATATTAATTATACTGAATGCCCTAGATCAAGCTAGGCCTTGTCACGTCACATGAATTTGTATATACGGTAATACAAAGTCTACTGCATATTGTCCCATATATGGGACGCTTACATTTTAAAAAATATTTAGAGTTACGTAATTTCAATCCTCATTTTTTATTTTGCATCATATGACTATATGACTGGATGATGTGACTAATATTAAATCTAAACAATTGGTCATTTTGCATTTTAAACATAATTTACATACCGTTGTTGGGCACCTAATTTGAAAATTGAAATCCGTCGGCAAATTTCGTCTTCAGAGCACACATTCTGTAAGCAAGCTAAGAGTTTGGAACAAGATCAAGTGCATATTGTTACCAGACCTCCCTGCTATCATGTAAGAATAAAGAAATTGAATTGAGGTAATTTGGTTGCGTTTTAGATTGAATTGTATTAGGCGTCCCATAAATGGGACGTTATGCAGTGGAGGGTTAAGTTGTTTGCAGTCTGCGTGCCACTGTTACACATAGGCGCCGACTTTTCATTTTGAGTACCAGGGCAACTAAATTCTCAAAATTAGAGTAAATTTCCAAATTACCAATTTTCCCTCAAGATTTGTATAGAAATAAATACCTTATTGTATGAGTCTATTATTGGAACCTTAATAGCCAGTGGCAAATCTAGAATTTTTTTGGGGGGGAATACATGCATCTTTGTCGAGGGAGGGGGAGGTCAAATCGAGGCTAATCGAGGGGGGGGGTGGAGACAGTGGTCCAAAATAAGGTTTTTAATGGGTCAAATTACAACAATTTCTCAAATCGAGGGGGGCGGGGCATTAGCAGGCTGGCCCCCTTAAATTCGCGCCCGTTAATAACCCAATCGAAGAGGAAAACAATTAAACTGTAAAGCAAAACCTTAGACCTGCAGAACTTAATCCGAATCCAAAATTTTAAATCATTATTGTATCTAAAATAATAAGGGTTCTACAGTCTTACTAACGGATTTAATTTGTCGAGGTCATGTTTTCTAAATACATTATAAATTTGATTGAACTTTAATTTTAGATGAAAAGCCACTGTTTAGTCGTATAGTTTTATAGGCCTATAATTAATTATAGGTCACAATGCTGTTAGATCAGATACACAATTAAACAGGTTAGAATCCGGTAACCGATAGGAATCATTGATATGTGGGCTGGTATTGTATTATTTTCTTTCATAGATTGACCTGGGTTTGAACTAAACTTCAATTAATTTCGTCGAAGCTCGTAGTAGATTAAGCAGGAATTAATCGTATTTTTTCTCATTCAATCATGATATCAGGCAAATGCCAACAACAAATTATTATAGGCAATTACTTGTATCTGTAGAAAATATGTCAAAAACGTTTTTGAAAATAAATTTGAACAAATTGAAGAATAGTATACAATTTCTCGGTAAGATTTGAAACATTAAAATGGTATAAATATTTTCTTATTAGTGATAGCCTATAGAACTATCATAGACAATTGTTTATTATACAGATACGACAGTGGCAGAATCTTAGCATATCAAGCTAGGCCAGCCGACTGCTTGTATTACATTTTGACTGGCCGAAGTAAGTTTTTAGTTTGATAGGCTATTTAATTAATTATTAATAAGCCTAATTATGATTAATAATTCATTCTTCATTTAATTGTTTAAAATCTGTCAGAGACGAAGTAGGCCTATGCATTTAACTATTGTAGTAACATTGTTATTATTTAAATGAAAGAATTTAGGCATCACTATGGTATGATAGCGCAGTTATGAATTATGGCTGATTACTTAATGCTATACTAATATGCTATACTGATGCGTTAAATAGCCAATGCCATGTCGTATACTTGCAGTCAATCAAGTATGCCAGTTTTCGTTATCCAAAGATGACATCGTACAAAGGATAGGAGTGCTTCGTAAAGGGCAAACTGATAATGTAAGTTTAATTTTAATGGTTAAAATTACTTACGGTATATATTTTTAAATTTGGTCTAATTTTAATTATTTTAATCATCTCAATCTCTCTTACAATCAATCAATCTCTTACATATTTATAGGTTTAACAGCTGAAAGACTGTTTGATGTAGGTTTATTGCTATTGACACACTGTACTTAATTAATTATCTTTCAGCATCTTGATTCCAGCTCAACTTAGACAGTATTTACGTTGAACGGTCACGCATAATAGACGTTCGCATTAATGTGCAGATTTTGGCTCCCCTGGATCTACTTATATCCACCCCGGGTGCTAACGTCTTTTGTGCCTCATCGATCTCTGTGGATATTGTGGTGATATTGTTGGTATCGTGACAATTTGTCGGCGACAGTTTGCCTGGCGACAATTTATCGGGTCATATTAACTAGGCCGACTCAAATTAAAGCTGAATAATCAAATCGTTTTCTATTATTTATCATGTATTATATTGATATGTTATTTGTATTGGACCTACCATCTGCAGAACAAAGGTTAACTATTAAAATTATTATTATATACTATTCCAGGTTGACGAGTTTGTTAATCAGTGGCCGAGGCAGAGCAACCTCATCTCTGAAGGTCATCTGGAGGTGCTGATTCTACACAGAAAGGTCAGTTGAGCATTTCCACTTGATAGACTCTTCTTTTCTGATGACTTGTCATTTCTCTCTCCTTATAATAGATATTGCATGAGAATTTGGCTATGATGTAAGGGTCGTAAACGGAAATATATTACGGAAGGTTTCAGATTTTTCTGAAGGCTCAGATATTGTTCCGATTCGATATTACATGCAATGGAGTATCAGAATTGAGAGTCAGTATTGACTCGTTGGTACTTTGACCAATGACATAATGAAGTAGACTTACTCATTGTAACCTATATATTCGTTGCAGATATACGATTACCTACAACAAGCCTCCGCCGGACTGCCAATGATATTTCTAAGGTTTGTTAAATTTAAAGTATTTGATTGTTTGTTCAATATTTCAATCGTAGCATAATATTCATAAAATAAGTATATAAAAATATGAAAATATAAGTTCAGAAAAGAACAGGATTGAAAGTATGAATAAATTAAATAATAGAGAAATTTGGTGTTCTATTGGTAGCACGGCGTCTATTGATTCCAGAGATTGCTATTTCAATGTCCAGATCGTGATATCAACCTTCAGCAAGCTGCTTTATTCTCCAATGCTATGAGCAGCAATCGGTGTGCATTGACCATAATACATTCTTGGTAGCTGCATAGCCGAATTAAACAATTAATTCCTGTATTCTTGACAGATGGCGCGAGCAATTCATTTCTAATTAGCAGCCTTCAGAAAATGGCAAAAAAGTATATGAATTAACTATGTTTAATATACCGGCATGAGATATAAATAAATTTATTTAATAAAATGTATTACATCACCCTGTCAGGGCAAGGATCAACGACATTCATCGGGTTTAGGGGACTAAAATCCCCTATGCTATAAAAAAAATAATATGTGTTAGTTATTAATTTTTCATATAGGTTTTCGTTTAATTAAACTCTAACACATATTATTTTTTTTAAAGCATAGGGGATTTTAGGGGATTTTAGTCCCCTAGAGCCGATGAATGCGTATCAACCACTTTCTATTACCTTGTTAAATTTTGTACGCAGGTCTTTGAAGTATTTGGAAAGGTTTAATTTTGCACAACTCGGAAATAAACCTCAAATGATTCAATATCGATGCTGCAGGTTAGTCTTTATTAATTTATATTATAAGCTTACTTAGTTTACAAGCTAACGCAGTTGTTTTTGGAAAATAGCACGATAACGTTATTAAGTGCCAATGCCTCCCACCATTCGTTTACTAGTAACCAACCACTATATGCATAATAATTATGATTTTACCTTTGATAATTCTATTAATCCATACACACTATTACTCAGGGTTATAAATAGATTCAGTTTAATTACCTTGTTTGGTCGGGAAACATGGAGAATAGTCCGACCGAACATTTCGCGTGTTTTGTAAGAGACGATTAAGGCTCTGACAAAAAGGCTGGCTGAAGAATGCAATGGGAAGTCACCTTCCTGAAGCCGCGAGAAGCCATAATTATTTCGGTGATGGGATCAACTTGTTGAGCGATGGGGAGATCCGTCGAGAACAAAATAGTAGGCTAGGCAGTGAGTATGTACCTTGGAGCTGCCATTTCCAGTACACTAGAGAAATAAACAAAAACAAATTTAATAAATGTAATAGATATAGATCTATTAACAAAAATTTAACAAGACATTTATTAAATAAATTTAATAAATGAAGGAGAAGTTTTAAACAGAAGTTAGGAGAAGTTTTAAACAGGATGGCAACAACAAGATATTATAATAAATCCTGTGCGGAACAGGCAGATGAGTTTTTTTGGTCATGTTATGAGGTATAAAGAAATAGAGAGCATAATCATAAGCGGAAAAATTGAAGGAAAACGTTGCAAAGGAAGACAAAGAATTACCTATACAAAGAGACAAATTTCCATGTGCCTTCGGCACCATCAGATCGCCGACATGGAAATATTGCATTGTCATCGGGAATACGTCTCTGTGCCAAATTTGGAAGTGATCGGAGAATCGGAAGTACGTCACATAACGGTGGCAAGATTTCACCCGGACATACATACAAGTCAAGCTAAATAAAAGCTTTAAAATTGAAGGAAAGCGCTGCAAAAGAAGACAAAGAATTACCAATACAAAGAGTCTCTGAATGGATGAACATTGAAGAAGTAGATATGATTAGGTTTGATGGAGACAGAGATATTTGGAAAACCATGACCGTCAAAGCTGGGAACCGGCAGGACACCTGAAAGAAGAAGAAGTTGAACTTTAGGATATGAACATTTAAGAACTCCTATTATTATTAGGCTTATTATTATTGGGAACATTTATAATTTAAGAACTGTATATTAGTGCAAAGACACTTCTTTTCTTTCATGTTATTAAATGAAACTTGTTTATTTTAGCAAACTGTTGATCCTTAATTATTTACTGGAGTAAGTCATAAATCTTATCTAGGACATTGACTAGGGTCAAATCTAGTCTCTGACATTCAGTCTCTGGTGTATGATCATAATGGAGAAAAAAGTGAGACTGGCGACCTTGCCGCTAGATTAATGAAAATTGTCACCTGTGCGCTGAAGGCACTTAGAAACGAGATAAGTTCTGCACTGAGAGTCAGTAGTGACTTTGCGGTACCTTTACCTTTATCTTTTATATATACGCTTCCTGTTACCTTTTATAGAAATACGCATTTCTTTTACTACTTATCGGTTTGGCTATGGTTCTCATAGTGCTCGATGTTGTCATTGATGACGGTAGCGCTCTTATTGCTGTTGTTGTTGTTGTTTCGCCAGACGTTCCCGTAGCGTCTTTAATATTGCCGTTAGACAAGAAAATGGACGCAGAATTCATGATTGATAGATACTGTTAGCGCCGATCCTCGACGGACGCTGTAGAGATTGGAAAATGACTTGCATAATTTAGGATCCCGTCAATGGACTCACAGGATGAATAATCGCTCCTGCCGGAGAGAACGTGAGACTACGTACCGGTATGCAGGCTTATAGTATCATTGTGTATGATATTGAAATATGTACTCCCGTATTTTGCTCGATAAACTGAGAATAGTCAAACTGAAAACTGCTCATATTTACTGAGGAAGGCAACGGTAGACCACCTCAGAAGCCGCATTTTCACAATCTAAAGGCTACGTCTCCGTAGCTCAGTTGGTTAGCACGTCGGCCAGTTTGTGTCGACTGTTGCGCATAGGGTCCGGGTTTCGATTCCCGATCGAGCAATCAAAGAGTAAAATCTCGGATGTACAACGGGCCAACCAAGCCCAACATCCCTCCGTGGATCGGATAATTGATAGCAAATAGTACGTAGTAGGTGACTACTTCGGAAGATTGCGAAGGTTACCACAGGTCTGGCGTACATGATCCAATTAGCAAATTGGATTGTATAGAGTGGGGTTGGCGACCACATCGTCGGATTAATGACTATGTCACCTGTGTGCTGAAATCGTTCAGAATCGGGATCTGCTCTGCGCTACTTTCGGTAACGAATATGGCGCACAACCTTTACCTTTAAAGGCTATCGATTAACTTAATGGTAGAGGCATGGCCTTTGTTGATGAGGTGCTCATTTAGTCAACGTGATGTGTTTGTAACACATAAGCGAGTAAATAACTGAAATAGGCTAATGCAAAAAGTCAGAAAAAACTATCAGAAATGGGCACAACTAATATTACTGCAATGTTCACTTCATACACAGTACATATTTTCTGTACGAGGACGCTCTAAGAGTCTATGGTTTATTAAGAAAGTAAACGTAAAATTTCCCTTCCATTGCAGACGCCATGATAACTGGTAAACTGATGCCCATCAGTGGGTTATCACGGATTCCAGCATTAAACTCTTTATCTTTTCCACCCAGTACCGATTCAGGACATTTATTAGCGTCCGGGCATTGCATTGTTGCGCCCAGTCGACTCGTTTCAGTAAACGAACTTCATGGTTTTCAATTCCGTGCAAAATTTCTCCAAGGAGAAATTTATGTCTATTTTTAGTTCACCCCACAAACCGGCTTCATTGTAAAACTGATACTCGGAATCATTGCGTTCGGAGTATCAAAGTTTTTTGTTGCAAAGTTTCTTATGCCGATTTCGACCATTTTTGTTAGGCCTACAATTCCAATCATTTGCTTAAAAATACAAACAGGGCAAAATGAAATTACAAAATTATAAATTAGGCTATGACAAAATATTATGAATTATAAATATGTTATATCTCAGATTCTATCTATCTCTCTAGTGCTTTCCCACATGATAGATCAAAGAGACAAACTTCTACCGTCTATAATATCCCTCATTAATGAGCACACTACCGATCTACCTAACAGCTTTATCCCATCACAAAGGATTATCTCTTCTACAGCTACAATGGTGTTCATGTTAAAAAAAATAATGGTTTCTGGGGTGATTTTCCATGCCATCCTCAGTTACTGCATTAGTCGGCTTCTATGAAACAACTGTGTTCGGTTGGTCTATTATCAAATTTCTCTCATTCAACGCGGGATATATGTTAAATTCGTGTTTAATTCGATTGCTTCTCACAACGACACAATAAACGTTGGGCTGAGCCTGAAACCAAACCACGTATCTCTGAAAGTTTGTCAGAGAATCACGAGAAGCTGCACCAGAGATACTACTGCTAGTTCCGAAATGCTACAAAGTCTATTTCGAAATTGTGGGCCCCTATAATAACCCTGCATCAATACTGAGACACGCTCTAACGACTGCAACTAGCTAAGCCGAATTTGGAAACGAGTTCTGGCTATCTCGCCATCTGGTGAGATGAATAGTATGCGCTTTATTAATACCATTACATTGCATTATACTGTGAGATAACCACAATTCACTTCCCAACGCTATCGCAAGCAAAAAGAGCAAAATATTCTTTGGAATTATTGAAATACTTGTGTAAAATTTAATGTCAGGGAATCCACGAGCTGGCAATTTAGCCACCTCGATTTTTTTACGAAGTTGAGTAATTATGTCTGAAGTCGTAACGATTAAATTGTAAATAATTACAATTGCTTTCCTATTTTTATTCTTAGTCCAGGAGGTTGAGAAGTGGAGAATATAGCACTTTTAGATCAATGATCGTTTATAATACCCAGAAATCTTCAGAACAACATTGGCTATTTGAATCATTAGGCCATTAAAAAGAGATCTAAAAGACAAGATATTCATTACATTCTCATTTTATGCTGAAATTGAAGAACTTGTACAATGTCGATTCGACCTGTCTGGGGCTGTCTCGGTCCCTTTCGAAATTAGAATATCAATCGACATGTTTTGTAGTTTTGAATCAAAGGTATTCAAATCGTTACCGTAGGTGCCATCAAAAACATATCTAAAATCAATTAATCTACAAGAAAACATTAATTTTGAACATAATACAATTCAACGAACAAGAATTTAACAATTTATCATGTATCCTTCAAGCATTAGTATAGATTTTTAACACAAGAAAAAGGTCTACATTTGAAACCTAGAACCAGTGAGTGAAACAATTTTAGAATCTTTACAACTCTGATATATAGTACTGTACTTGTGTCCTTGACAGGACAAATAGTATCTAGAAAAAGTCTTTTCTGACCATTGTGCAGATTAAAGCAGCCAATTTCACTGAATTCGTTCTTGAATTCATTGAAATATTGACTAAGTGACAAGTACTCAGGAGGGGTAAGTTCCACTGACCACTTATCATGAGCCCTTGACAACAAGCGCTAGTCTATCCAAGGATTTTAAATTGACCAGATAAAATGCTACTTTTTTCTCTTTAATCCATTTATTTTGAAACATGCCATACGCACATGTCAGTTTCCTTTCTTAGTTGCTGTTCTTGTAGTTTTAGTATATATTTTTCCATTCCATGATTAATCGTAGGCTATGCTATCCTTTTCCTTCTGAGCAGTCAGCGCAGTTACACAACAAACCTACCACGGAAGTTGAAATTATAAGCAGTCTGAAGGCACGATCGATAGCA
The DNA here is from genome assembly GCA_034695365.1 of Enchytraeus norvegicus. NCBI lineage: Eukaryota > Metazoa > Annelida > Clitellata > Enchytraeida > Enchytraeidae > Enchytraeus > Enchytraeus norvegicus. Next base: position 4,988 of record JAQFZF010001509.1, on the reverse strand, counting down.
CAGCTCCCATAGGTAGGATTATACGCCAGCTATATGTTTAACTTCGAGACCTGCTTAATATTATTCTTCAATTTATACAGATCCCGATCTTAAACACAAGACCAAACTGATCTAGCTTAACCATTTCCTGAAATAGCCGATTTATTGTAATATATGATAAGAAACCACTTGTGGGGTCTTTTGTCAAATGGGTTATATATGGTGGTTTATGCACGCACATATCTATATTCTTACTCAACTTCTAGCACCCATATCAGATATCATGTGGATGGTCGTATGCAAAAGTGGACTAAAGACCATCAGAAATATCGTTAAAATTTGTATTTTATTTCAACAATATTTCTAAATTGTCTTCACAATATTGAAAATATCTTATTGGTATTTACTAGATATAATGGTGTTCTACAAACTGGTCAAAAATTGGATTTTGTCAGTTGATGGTTTTGAAAATATTTTGCGAATAACAAAAATTATTTATTGTGGTCGTTGGTCCACTTTTGCATACGACCATCCATGTATGACCTTGCAAGTTGAAGTTTTCCCGATTGAATTGGTAGCAACCTTGATAAGTAGGAGTCCACGGGTTCGAGTCCCAGCCGGGTGCGCCTCTGACTGTATCCTTGGCTACTAAAACAGACGTTAAACTTAACTTAAGCTTAGCTGTTAATCAGTAATCTAGCCCATATAAGTACTAATATAAATACACTAGAAGGCTCAAGCAATAGTAATAATCCGTGCTCTCATGGTTACATAGTACCAACCGGATGTTGATATGTGAAATTGAAAAGTATGAATAAAATGACGTCATGAAATCTAGAAACATTATCAGTGCATACAGAATAATGGAATAAAGTGTCTAAATAAACAAATGACGTTCTTTTTATATATCATTTTAAACATATTTTAAGATACACACATCAACATCCGGTTGGTACTAAGTAGCCATGAGAGTGCAACGTATTATTGTTCTAGTGTATATATTGGTATTTCATGATCCAGCCTATATTAACTCCAAGAGTTAAGCGAAGGTCCTTATGGCTGAACTGAGCAGTAAAGGTCTTAGATCAGGCAGCATGAATGCTCGCACAGACTAGTGACCATAATAGGATTTGCGCTCAAGTGTAAACACGGAAAAGAACGGTTCGAGTGTGAGCTAAAAATAAAGCCATGTCAGGAAAGTAGAGTCAACGAACGGCAAGAGAGTCAAGTAATAAATTAGAAAGAATATTGTCATCGTCAATGGAGTTGAGAACGTGATATTGCTGTTTCTTTATAAGAGTGAGCTAGATAGAAGATTTGTATATACATAGGCCTAATATACATCAATGTCAATCAATCAATCAATCAATCAATTATTCAATCAGAAAACATTAATATATCACACTCTGAACAAGTCTCAGAAAAGCTCTGAAGAGTAAAGGGAATGCCTGTCATATGTCACAGCCGATGCACAATACCTCTGCAAGTTTGAAATTTGAGTGACCAAAGGGTAAACTTGTAAAGTACACAGACGTCATGGAGCAGATCACTCTGACCTTCACTGCAGAATCAGCGTTAGTTGCATCGTACGACAAGTGCAGTTCTCGGTTGGTCTAGAATCTAGATCCTCAAGAGCCTGGAACCAATAGTACTATACTAATAGACTAATGGTAGAGACAAAATTAGTGTATATGCGAGCGTAGGCCTACATACAGGTACAATTTGTGTATATGCGAGCGTAGGCCTACATACAGGTACAATTAAACGAGAGAGACATAAAAACGAGCTAAAGTTCAATATGACCTGCAACAGTGCAAGTACTTATTAATAGTCATATAATTAAATCAAAGCTTAAAACTCATCTATATATATTTTACTCAACTCAATAACGAAGCGCTTCTGAGACATTGTTAAGATGCACTATATAAAAGCTTCTTGATTGATTGATTGATTGACTGATTGATTGATAGTCAATTAGGGCCTACACCAGATTGTATAATATGTAGGCTTAGCCTTACCTGTGAGGCATTATTATTTTATAAAAATCGTCTAATATTATCGCAATTATTGAAATCTCTGGCATAGAATTTTTTATCAACTTAACAACATTCTGGAATATCTTCTGGAATGAAAATTGATATTTTACACAAAATTTAATATTATATAACAATACGCTCAGAATATTGTACATCGGTTAAGTGTTCGACTCGGGTTCCATAGATTCAAGGTTCGAGCTTTGAATCTCAAGACTCACCCGTCACTGATGTAGCCGTTAAAAACGAAACTAGCGGTAAACTCGGCTTTAACTTGTTAAAGTTTATGAATTCAGTACATATGGTAATACTTTAATGCAAGCCAAATAATTAATCCTTTCAGGATTTCTGTTGTCTAAGTCGCAGGTATGCTACATTCAAAAATTACGTAGATTTGCTGCCCGAAGTCATCATTATCTACAAACCCGAACCGTGTATCGAAACAATCAACTCATAAGTGTTTAGCTCCAGTTTCATCAGCTGGCGACGAGTCAAATCAGGGACATATTCTATACGTAAACTTGTTAAATAGTTAAAGTTATTTTTAGCGTCCATTTTGGTTCCGAAGTAATCATCAGCGAATCAATCTATCAATTCATAAATAAGAAACCTTTATATCGCGCACTTTAACTAAGTCTCAGAAGCGCTTAAAAATTAGCAACCGTTTTCTGCGGTGGTAATAGCGCTTTGATGGCTTTCCAGTGCTACGTGGCACGAGTCCGTGCTCAGTCCGTCGCTGAAAGTGTCTTCAGGCTACGAATGAACAATTTTTCGCTTTTTTCTTTACTGAATACTCGACCTCTATGTACTCCTTAATAAGCAATCTGTAATAGATTCAGAATTATCTTCATTCCGCTCGAAATAAACACTTGAGGAAAACAAAAACTCGTGGAGAAATCGGTGGGCGAATTAAGCTATTTCAAAAGGGGAGTAGGGCAGGAGTTTCCCTAAAAACGCACGTGGAATAATACTCCGAGACACCCACAATGTAAGACATGACATTATATTTTCCTGGACATTGGACAATGGAAAGTTTAATTGGCAACCTAGAGTCAAGTAGCCATAAAGCAAAGCGCCACAACTTCTGTGGCAGCCTAGACCTCTGCAAGATTGGAATTTGAATGACCAGTTAGTCAATAACACAGAAATCATTGCCACATGACCGTTGACCATCAACTTCCCACTCCCATATCTGCTTCTGTCGCCTCTTACGAACACGCGCAATTGTCGGTGGGATCAATTCTCAATTTTCCCGAACCTATTCTTGATAAAGCGGGTGGGTGGAACTCTCAAATGGGGGTCCGATCCCATCCCCCCCCCCCTCTCCCTCCCCGGTAGTTCACACCCTGGGTGAAATCCTTTCTCTTTACCTATCTGACACTGGACCCTGACACGTACACCAGAAATAGTGAATCAATACGAGCCTGGGAGGTTTATATAGAGCTGGAGTAAGCTTTTGGCCGCCATACAATATATGCAATACAATTTATCAATCAATGCGAATTCAAACAATCAATCTATGAGGATTTAACGTCCAGTTTCTCACTCGAGGGCGATGTCATGGACGTCCATGGAGCATCCAACCACCAAAACACTCCTGCAAATGCATAAGCCGAAAAAAAAGCCAGATCCAAAACAGTGAAAGACCGTTATCCAAGGCAAGAAAGTCTGTTAGAGAAGATCTAAGGCAATTGAACGTCGGTTTCATAATCTGAAGATGGCATCAGAGGCGTCTCCAACAACATTTGATCCACCAAAACGAAACAGGACTAACAAAACAGATGATACAATTGGATACAACGCCCGTTTCATCCTCTAACAACGATATCAGGGACGTCTCATACAGAACAATCAATATTAGCTGGTCCACTCAAACGCAGAAGTCATCTCACGAGTGCTGAAAGTGATCATGGATCTACGGATCTACACTGATCAAACACGGTGCTAGTCCATTTATCCATAAAACCAACGACAGTAATAACGTCTGAAGGAAATGTTTTGTGGGAATCGATTATAATTATAGACAAAATAGCTCTTAATTATCGTTGCCACATTGTTGTGTAACGTACATTTTACCCATTAAAATGCGATTTTTATAATTGGACAAAATTATGATTTCTGGTGTGATTTCCGTTGCCTTCATCAATATCTGTACATGTTTTTAAGAAACATGTACTGTTCTTCAATCAATCAATCAATCCATCCATCAATCAATCTTTCAATTAGCCGGGCCACGATTCATTCCGTTCTTAGTGAATCGCTTTTATAAACCCCACCGGGCCGTTTACACACAGGGTAACAAAAGAATGATAAAAAATCAATCAATAAATCACTTAACACTTTTGTACAACCCAAGTCTTAATTAAGTCTCAGAAGCGCTTTGAGCGGCGAAGGGTAGAGTAGTCTAGTCTACCACAACCGATTATTCAAGAATATCTTTAATGAACTATTCCCATATTTTCTAGACTCAACAAGAGAATATAACATTCACGGTACGTGCAGCAGCGCTATATACAGTGCGGGATCACCGGAGCATTGCGGAGCTAAATGAATTCAGATCCGGGTCGGGACCTAAGCCCACACGGTGACAACTTTACAGCAACAGTAATAGCTCATGCAGTTATAATAATAGCCGTATTCATGGAAGCTGTTGGTTGGATTTTGATTAAGCATGTAAGAAGAGAAAATTCCACCACTCCAAGAATGATTTTAAATGAAAAATGTAGTTTAGGCTAGGAAACATATTTCTCTATGCGGGTATAATTTTATTTATTTTATTATTATTATTTTTCATATCGCACAAGACTTTACAGCTCTACAGAAATTAGTCAATGAAAAACGCAGTGTAAGCCAAAAACATATTTTCTCTCAGTGGGTTTAATTCAATATTGTTAGAATCTTTGAACTATGCTGCAACTTTAATAAGGCCTGTTTAGCGGGCTCCTTTACCAGTACCATGCAAAAATCAAGTATAAT
>JAQFZF010001508.1:0-13963 GCA_034695365.1 Enchytraeus norvegicus | reverse complement strand
TTGCAATCTGACATCTGACGAATAAAAATAACCTTAATCGTATTTCTACCAGGATGTGCTAATGAATATTCATTGCACGTGACACTGACGACCAATCACAATATTGTCTATGTTGTGCCACTCGAGGGTTTGGATAAAAGCAGCCAGGACAGCAAAGTGTACAACTAATCGTACAAAGAGAGACGTCTAGAGCCGCTAGCCAGGGCAGCAGAGTGTACAACTAACCCTACAGAGAGAGACATCTAGTATCCGCTAGCCGGGGCAGCAGTGTGTACAACTAACCGTACAGAGAGAGACATCTAGAGCCGCTAGACGAGGCAGCAATGTGTACAACTAACCGTACAGAGAGAGACATCTAGAGCCGCTAGCCGGGGCAGCAGCGTATGAGCCGTGTTACGACTCTCAAACATTCCCGTTCTCATCTTCACTGTGAGAGGCACAGTCATCACTGACTTCATGCTGTGGATGATCTGCTCAAACCTCCCCGCACGCGTCATCAGTGCACAACCCTCTCCCTATCAATCAATCGATCAATCAATGATCTGCTCAAACCTGCCAGCACGGGTAATCAGTGCACAACCCTCTCCCTATCAATCAATAAATCAATCAATGATCTACTCAAACCTCCCAGCACGCGTCATCAGTGTACACCCCTCTCCCTATCAATCAATCAATGATCTGCTCAAACCTTCCAGCCCTTGTCATCAGAGCACATCCCTCTCCCTATCAATCAATCAATCTATCAATCTATAATCTGTTCAAAACTGCCAGCCCGAGTCATCAGTGCACATCCCTCTCCCTAATAATCAATCAATCAATCAATCTATCAATTAATAATCTGCACGAACCTGCCTGCACGCATCATCAGTGCACATCCCTCACCCTGTCAATCAATCAACCAATTACCAATTCATTAAGTTGCGTATAACAAGTATACACAGACTTTGATTTTCTTCTGTTAATGTGAATCAGGAATCCGTTACGAGAATCCCATATAATTACAGGATTCGTAAAGTTCTATGTTCTGCAAACAAAAATAAATTAGTAATTGGCAAACAAAATCAAATTGGTTATATCACAATTAGTCTAATTAATGCTTAGTTGCTAATAAATACTGAAATCACTGTTATAGATATTTGATAGTACTCTAGCAGCAATAAGTAAGGCTATCGAGTATTTTCCGTGTTGGGTCTGGGATATTTGAGAATAGTCCAACCGATAACTGCACGTGTTACTTAAGGGCCGACTAACACAGATACTGAGGAAGGCAATGGAAAACTACCTCAGAAAACTATATTTTCCTTGAACAAAAGCATCATTTTATGTGTGAAAAAACCAAAGCCTTTGTGATGAGAAGGACTTATTGGGTAATTGATAACTGCATGTGTCCGTAAGAAAAACTAATGCAGATACTGAGGAAGTCAATGGAAAACCACCTCAGAAACCTATGTTCTCCTTGAACAAAGGCATCATTTTAGGGGTGGAATAGGCAAAGCCTTTGTGACGAGACAGACTTATTGGGTTTGTCGATGGTTGCTCATTAAAGTGTGAGATAGTTGATTGTGTGCATGAATATTTGCCTTGGACCTGCCAGGTGGCAGAGCACTAGATAGATAGATAGATCGAGTACAACCTTTTGTATAACAAGATCTATGGGACATCCAACGTTGATGTCAATGAAGTCTACATCCATGTGATCACATATAACCTGTGCTGTACGTGTCATAGTGTCCACATAGCTGCCACATAACTACACACAAATACACATAACTACACATGTGATCACATATAGCCTGTGCTGTTCGTGTCATAGTGTCCACATAGCTACCACATAACTACACTTAAACACACATAACTACACATGTCACATATAGCCTGTGCTGTGCGTGTTATAGTGTCCACATAGCTGCCACATAACTACACACAACAACATATAATACACCAACACAATATGGGTTTACAGTCTGTTTTTTCATCAGAAGACGATATCAGTGACGTCATTTAACTATCACTACACGTAACTATAACCACACATAACAAATTAACAACACATCACTTTGCTTATTCTCTCTCTATCTCGTTCTCTCTCTCTTTCTCTCTCTCTCTCTCTCTCAGTGCACTGCCTAACGGCAGGTCCATAGCTTATAACTGTATAGTTTGTATGTTATATTTCTTGGAGATAATTTTCTTTTTAGGTGGGTCTCCTTATTCTTCTCAGTCGCAATGTTGTCAATTTATACAAAATGCATGCAGCTATAACTATCATTACTATCATAATAATTTCACGGTCTCTCTTGCAGATGCAGTTTAGGTAGAACAAGTCGCCATCACAATTGGAACGACACAATTTGGCGAGCACTTTCCCGTGCCGGGATTCCATCAGTGAAGGAACCTGTTAGCTTGTCCAGGTCTGACGCGAAGCATCCCGTCAGCATGACATTAGTGCCTTGGAGCACTGGCAAATGTGCCGTCTGGGCCGTCACTGTCATTGATACAATGGCCAACTCCTACCTCAATATCACTTCAATCACTGCAGGTGCGGCTGCCAAAATTGTGGCTTCCAGGAAATTAGAGAAGTATCAGGATTTGATCCGTGGGTATGAGGTTGTTCCCGTGGCCATGGAGGCGATGGGACCGATGAATCCCGATGGTGCTGACTTTATAAATGGCATTGGCAGACACTGTGCCAGACAAACTGGGTATCAGCGCGAGACCTCTTTTCTTTGGCAAAGGCTCTCGATCACTGCAAAGATTCAACGCTGTATGCTTTTGCAGCTCTTTTAACCCAGTATATCTCGAGCAGCTGGGCGACGATTCAATTCGTTCTTAATTTGATCGCTTTTATAAAACCCACCGGGCTCTTTACAACCAGGGTAAAATTAATTGGTTTAATATAATAATAATGATAATAATACAGATAATATTACCATAACATCACTAAAAATTTTAATAAGTACATTATTATTATGAACTGAGTATATTAAAGGCCTGTGGTCACTTTTTATCATACCAGAGGAACTGTTCATAAGTTTCATATACATGTAAGTGCTGCAAGGCTTGTGGTCACCTGTTTATCACACCAGGAGGAACTGCTCTTATTATGTAAAGTTCTTTTATTCTAATGTGTGTGGACAATGCGGATGATTAAATAAAAGATAACTAAATAAAGATTTCACCGACCTGTACACCGAACACATCCTCACACTGATGCCTCTTGAGCAGAGCCCACTCTGAGGCTTGACCCTGTAGCAGGTTGAGTGGCATAGCCATCTCTCCACAAGTAATGTCTGCTCCAAACATCTTACACAGTCTGCGATATGGTAGATTACCTACCTACACACAGCATCAATCAATCGATCAGTTAATCAATCACCCTGCAGCAGGTTGAGTGGCATAGCCATCTCTCCATAGGTAATGTCTGCTCCAAACATCTACACAGTCTGTGATATGGTAGATCATCTGCCTACAAACAGTATCAATCAATCAATCAATCAATCAATCAATCAATCAATCAATCAATCAATCAATCAATGACCTTGTAGTAGGTTGAGTGGCATAGCCATCTTACCGCAGGTGATGTCCGCTCCAAACATCTTACATAGTCTGCAGTATGGTAGGTTGCCTGGATTTGGTGGGTGTAGGGAAGGACGAATTTATTACTTTTATTACATTGAGAGATCGCTCCACAAAAATAAGTGATTTATTTACTGTACTGATATCTAAATATCTATACCCAGTTATCAACGTATATTAAGTTTATCAACTCTTACAGTTCACGAGATTTTTCAATAATAAATTTAAATGTTATCAGATTGAAACTTTTTGCAGAGAACCTGCTACCTGCATCAATGTAACTTATAAATTTCTTATTCCTGATAACTACTTCTCCCATAGAATATAAAAGGTGTTATAAAGCTCGGTTTTACTAACTATATCATGCGATTATCTAATAAAATATATACTAATACAGCAATCTAAACAATGAATTTAACCAAATTTAGCACAAGGAAATGAAAAATAACATGAATTTAATAATTTTATTATTTAATATAATAAAAATATTAATTAATTTTCAACACTATAACATTTATTCACAAGCCATGCCATAGTTTATATTCATGACCCCTTCTTACTGAAAAAATGTTGAAACATAAATTGTTGCAAATTTCTTAGCTTGTGCTGGCACAGCAACTCTTCAGCTGTTCTTAAAGTAATTTTATAAACAATAACAACCTATCAGGCTTATACAATATAATAAGTTGATTTAAGAGAACAAAATAATTTGTGAGCATAATGTTATAGCATGGGCTAAGAAAATATTCGATCAAGCCATCATACAATATTTACAGTGGGAATTTAACTTCCTTTTCCTCATCCGAAGGCAATGTCAGAGATGTAAAGATATCATGCACGATATCCTATGAAATAGAACTTTATACTTGCCATCAGTCAGTAAGCAAATATCACTTACTGTGGTTAGAGGTGCCAGGTAAAGTTTTCTTCTGAAATCAATCTGAGAATAGCAAAATGGTAACAGTGATTAACTTTAAAAAACTTAATAGTAAACTTACATCACATTCTATACAAAGATGTAGCTTACAGCGAAATAATGAATAATATTCCGAAATATGATCCCTGATAATAAACACAGACGCCGAGGCCACGCAGTCCGAAAAATTGAACAAAATTATCAGCACTCCAAAGTTCATGAGTAAGTACTGTGAACCTGCATAAAACTTGCTAGAGAAAGAGATTGTGAATCAGAATATCAACAAATAAAGTAATGCACCTAATACAATGTACCATGATTCAATTTATCATCATATTCTATCAGAAAGTAGGAAGGCTAACGAAGCAATATCTTAATGAAAGGGTCTGATGTATTAGGGGTTAAGATAACTACAATAAAGACTTAACATGAAATTTTCATTAGACATAATTTTCTACCCAGTAGATACTAAAGCATAAAATTCTATAATATGACAATTTAGTTTTTGTATGCGGTTAGTATAGAAATCCTTACCAGTTTAATTTCAGTATTACGCAGCCTAGCACCATCAGCAACACACCCGATAGATTTAGTTGAATCTACTCCCAGATCATCTCCTACCACAATCAACTTCTCTGAGCCTCCCTCCACAGCAGCTTTACCGTTAGACACCAACCCCTGCACAACACTGTTAGCACAACCCATCCCCGACGTAGCCTCTCCCGTGCTTTTCTTCCACTTCTTAGGGTCGGACTGGCGTATAGCTCGATTGGCGAGTGAGAAATCCACCTCTCTCTTGCGGAGACGTATCTGAAGGTCTTTGCTGATGACATTACGTGGGGGCGGGAGACCAGAGCGACGGATAGAAGCACTGGGAAGCAGGGTGTCAGACTGAGCTGTATCTGCATTATCGTCAACTGGATTGATCTTAATGGCATCTACAGTATTTTTTTTTAGAATGTCTGCAAAGCTAGGAAATACTTGTGAATCGACTTCCATTTTGGACTCAGCTGATGCTGTTGTGGTTGCTAAACCTTCATTGGTTTGTACAATTTTTGTTGTTGATTTTACAGAAGATACTGTAGCTGATTTATCAGATGAAGCAGTTGATGTTTCCTCTTTTACAACAGCTGGTGATCTGTCAGCAGCTACCTGCACAGCTGCTGTTACTGCACCTGCTCCATCTATGTCTACTGTTTTTGTGTCAACAGCTGCATCTGCAGCTGCCACAGTGCTGTGAGCCTTAGAGAACAGGCAGGTCATTCCAAAGGGACAATGGCCATACGTATCAAACACATAGCAACGAATCGACTCATCCACCGGAACCTTCTCGCCCATAAATGTGTCGACATCATGAGAAAACTTACAACGGTCACCAAACCTGCATTCCTTTCCAGCAACAACAAACGAGCAAAGCTTGCTGCTGTTAGCAGGACGCTTCTCAAATGGTCTCTTCTTGTTACGCCCCTTCAGTTTCGCTTTCTTTGTTGGCTGTCCCCTCTCCCCGTCTTCCAATAATTCTGGTCCCCTCTTAAAACCAGGCATTTCCTCTTCTTTACCTATGGCAGAGTTAACTGCATCTAAATCTTCACAGTTCAAGAGTGTAGCTTTGTCTTCCTCTAATTTGATGATCTTCTCGGAAATGGCTAATCCATCATCTATACTATGTGATGTTATTTCCGATGAATCACAAGACTCCAGACAATTTTGAGCATATTTATTGGTTAGACTAGTGGTTTTGTCATCCGCACTCTGATTGGTCGAGCAAGAATTCTGTTGTCTGAGCGACACGAGATGTTGTATCTCTTTACACTCAGTCTCTGGTAGATAGGCAGCGACATAGCGTGGCTTGTGACAGTGGTTGATATACCTAAACACAAGTAAAGATATATCAGAGCAACAATGTAGCGTGGTAAGTGACAGAGATTGATATACCTAAAAACACTTAAAGATATATCAGTGTAGTAACATAGTGTGGCTTGTGACAGTGGTTGATATGCCTAAACAAATTGGATGAGAAGATACATAGGCCTATCAGTACAGTGACGTAGCGCGACTGTACTTGTGACAGTGGCTTGTGACAGTGGCTTGTGACAGTGGTTGATTTACCTAAATACAGATAAAGATTATATCAGTGCAGCAACATACTGTGGCTTGTGACAGTGGTTGATACATCTAAACACATGTAAAGATATATCAGTGCAGCAACGTGGCATGGCTTACAAGTGACAATGGTCGATATACCTAAATAAGCTACATGTAAAGAAATATCTGTACAATACACTCATCAGCATGTCTCTATGGCTCAATGGTTAATGTATGACGATCGGTCTATCGGTACCGTTTCCACCGAAGGTCCGTGTGGTGGCCCTTTTCCAGTGCACTAGGGAGGGAGAGAGAAAGATGTGCAAAGATGTGCATTGTAGAATACTATTTAATAAGTAGCTTCAGTAAGTACTATTTTTATTGCCTCTTTTTGAATTAAATTGAGCTGATATGTGCGCATACATATATACTAGGCCTATAATATAGCCCAGATTACTTACTTACTTAAACTGCAATAAAGGTCCAAAAATATAACAAGATAATTATAATTAAAACTCGCAGACCTGTAACTTAATAATAGTATACAGATAGATCTGCAAGTACCTGTACCATACTTACTCCGCTTTGATTTGAGCTGTAGCAGCATGAGGATTTCTCTTTATCGATGACTCTGCCATGGCACTGCTATCAGGTTCCTGGTCAGCCATCCTTGACTTCTGCAATTAACAAATATTTCATATAATAAAATCGGTAATCCTGGTAACGGCGGTTACCAAATTATTACTGTAGTTAGAAATTTGTGCCAGTGTCATATTTGTTTCAAAGTCTGTTGCGTTAAGGTCTGGTGGGGTGTAGGTTAGGGTTAATCCTTAAGCCTAGCCCATACTATAACAGTAACTTTAATAGGCACTGTTTGTGTGAATTTAAAAAAAAATTAACCTAATGAATAATTTAGGACCGCCATGACCAGGAGTACCATTAAATCTATAGATACAAATTATGCAATTTACAAGCATTGGTTACAAGAAAAAGAACTGGTTAAAAATGCAACCATCAATTAAGCCCTCTTGCCTTATGCAAGATGCGTAATGGTTAAGCGACTGGACTGCGGATCAATAGGTCCTTGATTCGAATCCCAGAGCTCTCCCGTCACTGATATAGCCCTCAGGCCGTGAACAAGACGTTAAAATCAGCTCTCTCTCTTTCTCTCTCTCTATGCATTGAAACAATTTTACATGCACCAATTATTATATACTGGTAATTATTATTGCTTTTAAAATGCACAAATTTAGAATAGAGAGACTCGACTTAAATTCAATTAATATACAGATTTGGCTCATCCAAACTACCTTACCCTCCGTATCATGCTTAATTTTTGTCATTGAACTGTCTAACAAATAAAGATTGAGCTACAATTAAAGATAGGGTTGGGGTGAGGTTTAGGTAAGCCCGAACCCGGACCCTAAATTATGGAAATTGAGATTATGGAATTTTAATACTTGTAAATCAAAATTCAATAAGACATGATCGTACAGGAGTGCAATGACTAAAGTAACAGAAACTTACTTAATTAGACTACACTTAATAAATCATTACTGTTTAACATTAAGACCTAAATCAGAATTTTCAATTAAGATTATGTAACCCGTTTCAAACCCGCACAGATATCAGGATCGTCAAATAAAGGACTTCAGTCATAACATTGGTTAATTAAGTTGCTTAATTAGAACACATTTACAAATTATCGCTATTATTTTGTATTTTAAATGTTCTAAATAATTTAGAAAACAATCAATAATTTATTATATCAAGAAATGTTTAGGAACTATAATTAGTAATAATTTAATATGGACCGTCCAGCAAATTGATCTATTTGATCGAATTTTTTAAGGCCTACTCATAATTAATTAATCAATCAATCTACAATCGCTAATTGAACGTGGACATACCGATCTGAGTACGGTGTAAATAAATATTTTTATTTTGATCAAAACGAGTCTCGTGTTTACTGTTTATTATTTACCGGAAACAGCTGATCCATCTCGAGAAACTTGATTAAAATCGAATTTCGACCTCTTTCAAACTTCATTCAAATATCCTTGATTCAAATAGCTCAAACTCAAAGGTCGGTGATTCGTGTGAGACTAGTTTCGTGTGAGAGGTTGTAGATGCCCCTGCAGCGCTTTAATGCTGTTTGCTTAAAGGGATGTTTTGACATTGATTATGTAAATTGTTGTTCAATAATTCAGCAAATTAAAACTGTAGTCAAGAAAAGATTTATTGAAAAGAATCACTCAAGAAAGGATTCCTTGAGGCTGAGCAAGTGCAGCAATTACTTAAGAGCCTGGATCGGGTCTTGTACGTTTTCGGTCTGAATCTCAGGGCTTATCCATCACTGCTGCAGTCTCCCGGCCATGAAACTGGCGTTAAATTAGGATATATAGTTTTGAATAACACTAAGCTTTTGCAACTTCCCCGAGCGGGTTCTGAAAATTGAAAACTGATCCCACCGTCAACTTCGCGCTTTCGTAAGAGACGACTGAAGGAGAATAGACCAACGGCAGGGGAGAGTTGATGATCATTTGGCAATGATTTTTGTATAGCCTAATAGAGTAGACCAATTATCAATTGGTAAATCAAATTCCAGACTTGCGAAGGTCTAGGCTGCCACATCGGTTGTAGCGTTTTTGCTTCATGTCTACTTGAATATCCATTGTCAATATAGGTCTTAAACAAGCATCTGATGCTTACTGACCCAGGATATGTTCTGTTGGTTGCACTACAATGGCTTCGCCTTTGTCACACCTAAAATTAAGTTTTGTTCAAGGAAAAAATGTGGGTCTTGGTGGGATTTCATTGCATTCCTCCGTGTTGTTAGTCGGCTCGTATAAAACACACCCAGTTTCAGTTCTACTAGCTTATTTCATATTTCAAACCCTTCACGGGAAAGAACAGAATTTAATAGTGCACAGTAACTGTTGTTAAAATAGTTTCAAAGATATTCTCGATAGCCAGCTTCGGCATGATGAGACGTCTCTGACATCATCCTTGGATGAGGAAAAGGACATCAAACCTTATTATTATATTTATTATGTATTGAATACAGGGCCGGATTAGCCATTGGGCTTAAGGAGCTGCAGCCCAGGGCCCCCGAATTATAAGGGGCCCCAAAATTTCAAGGTGATTTTTGCAACTCTAATTATTGTAATAGAATGGATGCAAGAAGAAATAATAAAGAAATATCAAGCCTTTATTACATTTCAATGCATTAAACACTTCAACAATATTCAATGGCAGATCTGAACAAAATTGAGTGAGTGATTCAAAATTTAAGAGTCCAACTTTTTTTTGCTCGCTTTACATGTTTGATTTTAAACATTGCGCACGAACCGAGCGCAGTTATTTTGGGGATCACTTTGTTTTCACAATTTGGTCAGGGTTTGAGATCGCGCGTACACATTTTTTAAGAGCACTCCGACAAAGTTTAGTAATGTTAATGCAAAATCGAGGAGAAGGTAGTTTAGAAAGTGTATTAAAAATATGCACAATGGTGCACCACAAGCCAATTTTTAAATAAATTGTGGCGGTGGCATCACCCCTCCCCCTCTCGCCCCCTTAATTTAAAGTGATGGCTATGCTCCCCCTCCGATCAAGGGTGGCCCATGCTCCCCCCCAACCCCGTAAGTCCAAGAATGACTATTAGTTGTTGTCAATTATGGTATAATGCTTCTTTGCAATTTGTCGTACAGAATGCATATTTTTAAACAATATAATAAATGATCAGAATTTTCATGTCATTTATGTAAGGGGCCCCTTGATTTATATTAACCCAGGGCCTCCAAATTGGCTGATCCAGCCCCGATTGAATACCTCCCTCTAACATGAATATTTTATTGGTGAGTCACTTCTCAAGTGTCTCAGTCTGATACAAAGATATTTTGATAACTAGTATTAATTAGATCTCAGATCAATATATTGTTAGTAGTAGTAGAGAACTAACCTAAAAATGAACAGAAAAACGAACAAAATGTATAGTTGACAAATATCTAATATCGACATATTTATTATCCAATTAAACATCTTAATTATTCAATAGACAATTTTATAAGTGAAATAGATAACATTAACTTATAAATACCAAGGGCGGCCAAACCTATCTGACAGGTATTAAGCCACAGTCATACGGTTTATTATTAGTTTATTATAATTATTCTCGACAGCTGAAGTTGGATAATTTAAAAACTTTACAACCGAAATGAAACGCAAGGCAAATGTCTACAATACAATACAATTCATACCAATTTAGGCCCACATGTCCAACATGAATGCCTTGCAGCTCACAATGTGTAATAATTAGAAAGTGTAGGAAATATCTAGCCTACATTGAAAATATATATAATATTAATATAAAATGTCTGCTCTGCATTGCTTAATCTGCAAAGCTTAAAAGGCTATATTTAAAATCAAATTTACGATCAGTTTCGTGGTATACAGGTTACATCAGTGACGGGCAAGCCCTGGGATTCGAATCGTGAACCAATGGATCCCGAGTCAAACACTCAACTGATGTGCTACTGGCTCTGCTAAAAATTAATTACTAATTAATGCGTATAAATGCTTGCTTTAGAAAAAATATAATTATATACCATATACACTTTTATTATACAGGGTGAGTAAAAAAAATTACCCCTAGGTAGCAAAATCTCAATAACTTTGTCAAAATTAGAGATTTTTAATAAATATTTTACAGAAGTCTAGAGGAGGATTTTTAACATCAACCCTCCAAATTTGGTCGAAAAATATTAAGAAATAAAACAGTTACAGCATTTTTCTAGAAAAAAATACCAAATTAACAAAGCTTATTCCAATAGCGGTTGCACAAGAATGGATCGAGCAGCATGGTTCGGAGTTCGGTAAGAAGTACGAGTGGCCACCAAATTCACGTAATATCAAGCATCTCGAGTACCACGTCTGAGGAGATATTCTTGAGCTGTACAAAGTGTTCATTTTTGAAAGGCTAGGTGCACTCCATCAGGAATGGAGAGGAAAAAAAATTGAGCCACTTGGAAAAATAACATGTCAACATGTGCAGTAGTCATGTGTAAAGCAATATACGAAAAAATTATATTTTTAAACCCAACCAACAAGGCTAAAATCAAGACTGTGCTGGAGATCTGGAAAGACTTGCCACAAGAGGCCATCGACCTGGCTGTACTTGCCTTCCAGAAAAGGTTACAAGCGTGCATTCACACCAATGGCAGTCACTTTGAACACCTACTCAAATAGAATCGGCACCAACAACAAACGGCCCTCTTCAAAGCCACAATTAATAACAAAAAGAATGAATGCCTGTTGAATAAGATTTGTTAATTTGTTTTTTTCAATTTTTTCGTAGAAACTCTGTAACTTTTTTGTTTATAAATATTTTTCTACCAAATTTTGAGGGTAGATGTCAAAAATCCTCCTCTAGAAGTAGACCTGTAAATTATTTATTAAAATCTTGAGTATTGACAAAATTATTGAGATTTCGCTAGGGGTTATTTTTTTACTCACCCTGTATACAGGGTGCGCTAAAAAAATAGACCTCCACGACTTTTTCTCAAAATAAATGATGATTTGAATTAATTTTCATTAATTATTCAGTGAACTACATTATTGAAACAAGAGAAAACGCATAAATATTAGAAATGCATTTACTCGAACAGAATTGGTCGGCGTTAGAGACGACGCTGCTTTGCCACTCCTGCCAATTCATTTATGATTTCAGGAGGTCTCTTACGCTCCCCTGACTTATCCATACTATCAGTGCTCTTCATATTAGAAGCTACATTACTGACTGTACCATTTTCTATGTAGTTCTCAATACTGTGAATATCTCTTTCTTCCTCCCTTAGATCTCTACTCACTCTTTCAATCTCAATACTATACATTTGTTCACCATCAGCTTTCTCAATGGCATTAGGCTTCTTATTAGTCTTCAACTTATTTCTACAAGTATTTTCTTTCATGTTCTTATCTGGTACAAACATATTTACATCTCCGCTGATTTCTAATTTAACATTAGTCTTATCATTCTGACAAATTTCTAACTCAGCAGCAGCCAAAATTCCAGACGCAACACAAGAATTATTCGCAACAGAATGAATTTTGTCGCATGATTTATTATTTTCACCTGCTGTTTCCATGTTTGATCTGGGTTCAGAATTTCCATTCACACTCACACTAAGCTCACTCATGGTCGGATCATCGTACTGATTCTTTCTATCTAGTTCTGAGTTGCACCGATCATCCATGGCATGTTTCATGGTCCACTCTCGAGCCGTCTGTTTGTAACGACACCTATCAAACTGGAACTCCTTGGCGATGTCCACCATTAGAGGATCGCTTGGGTTGGGTTCAGCCATCAGAACCATGATGGTCTGTAGGACTGACCCGACATTCAGCGCAGGCGACCACCCACCCTGCGGAGGCATCTTGAGACTCTCCAAACAAATCCTTCCCTCAGAGTCGATGTTCGGATGATATATCGGAGTGACAAATGAAATATTTGGCGGTTCAAATGGGTAGCGGTCTGGAATACGTATGTCAAGACGGAATACCCCTCCAGCGTACGGTGTCGAGTCGTCAGCAATGATCAGTGCTGCAAGGTGATCGAGGTTATCTTGGACAGACCAACATGATATACGAGGTGGTGGATGCTCGGAGAGTTGGAGCAGCTCACGTGTAATACGACTGGCTCTTGCGGCTGGATTCATCTCATCACTTTAATCATTCAGCAGTACAGATGTGTCGTTATATAGATACTTTAACGTTTATTACATGAATCCACTTTATTTCTGAAAATAAACATTGAAATCATTACACTCTGTATATCATCTTGGAGATTTCAAAGGTATTAAACTTATAAATCTTAAGACCATAATAGATGCTAGAAAACTTATCTATAGGCCTTATTCGTTTTTGTGCTTTTTTTCATAATTTACTATAACGTCACAGTCCACACAGGACAGCTGCATTGTAGGCAGCCCCCCCCCCCCCACATCCCGTCTCCTATGCCTATGCAGGCACGAGTCTTTAATAATGAGAATGAGATCCTAGGTCAAACTAAGTACAGGGTTCCCACCAACCTGCCAAAAGAAATTCCCTGACATTCAAGGTAGTTTTGCTTAAATTTCAGACAGCGAGGTGATAGAGTTAGTGGTCGGCTCTTCCACCCGACACCGACCCAAAGCAAAAATGTGATAGTCCTGTGAAACTCCAAAACATTTTTTGTGATAAATGTAGATCATAAACAATTTGCAGATCTATTTACCATTCTGTGGTTTCATCTGATGCATCAATTCGTTTGTTCACATAAATCCAGCATTTTCATTGGCTTAAACTGCAAATTGTAATAAAAATCATATAATTATTCACATCCGGTTGCAA
>JAQFZF010001507.1:0-13968 GCA_034695365.1 Enchytraeus norvegicus | reverse complement strand
GAGCAGGGCTCTATTCTAAATAACTATTTTTTAATAGTTACAATAGATTTCAAAGTACAAACCTTGTTGTGTTGTTCTCTCAGCATCAGTCATCTCTGTATCGGGACTGTCAGTATCTGATGTCTCACTGTCAGACTCATCTTCTTGTTTAACATTTGAAATCTTACAATTAGAAACTGTTGTTCCTTTAGATATACAGATACAAATCAAACAAATACATCAATTCACAGGCCACAAATGTGATTAGAAAGAAACTGTTACGACTCATTTTGACAGTTTATGCCAGGTGCGATTGATGATCAGCTTATATATAGAATAGGAGCTGCCCACTGCCCAGTGAATGAATATATCATCATGAATATACTAGTCCTTTAAAATGAAAAGATTGAAAAATGAATAAATTGTGATAATGAATGATGTATTGATCGATAGGCTAGTGTAAGCTGAGCTGTTGATACTGTTGCATTTTTCAATTTCATGAAGACAAACCTGTTGAAGGTGAAACATTGTCCGATGAATGAATTACTTCCTTCTTCATTGGATGCTGTGAAGATGTTCCAAGGCTTTCATCAATACACGACTGCCTGATTGAAGTATGCAGTAAACTTGAACTTGGTTCACGTGAATGTTCGGGTTTAATAATTTTTACCAGAACATTATTGTCAGTGAGACCGGCACATAGTAGTGGGGTCGTTTCATCACAAGCTGTAGATTTGACTTCAGTACACTTTTCTACTTCACATTTGATCTTTGCTTCACTTTCACATTCTCCTGTTAAGTAATTGTTACTCAGAGAGGACTGTAAAAACACGTCTGATTCTAACTTCACCTCACACGTTTCAGACATCTTGCTGTAGTTCTAAGCAGAGCGTTAACTGTAAGCGTGGTCTGAATGCTAAATATCTGATAATAACACTGCAATTCAATTTTTCAAAAGTTAATGCAGGTAATTGCAGTATGACAAATCGTTTACTTATAAAGAACTACAGATATCAAGTACCGATATGTCTCATTGGCTTAATGATTCGCACATTGCATGATTCCGCAATTCGTTGAACAGTGATTTAAAAATGTAAATATTGCTAGCATTATATTAAAACATTAATCTTGATCAATATATCTATCACTTTAATACCAAAATTGTGTTAAAATCGTTGAGCAGTTTTGTCAGTTATCAATTTTGACAACTCTGCGTCTATCCATCTATCTCTAGTGCACTGCCAAGTGGCAGGTCCAAGGTACATATTCTGAAATACAGTCTGCTATCAAACTCACTCATGAGCACTCCATTGATCATCAAGTTGATCCCATCAAAAGGCCATGCATTAACCACACCCAAAATGTAACTTTTTTCTTGGGAATATACAGGGTGAGTTTTTTTTTTAAACCACGGGCGAAATCTCAATAATTTTGTCAAAACTTGAGATATTTTTACAATATTTTCAGGATATACAGAGGAGGCTTTTCCACATAAAACCTCCCAATTTGGTCGAAAAATATAATTATTTAAAAAGTTACAGAGTTTCTACAGAAAAAGTCAAAAAAACATATTAACAAAGCTTATTCAATAGCCATATGGTACAATATGGATCGTTGGTTGTTGGTTGGTTTAAAAATCAAAAATTCTTTGCATATTCCTTTTACATGTGACGACCGCACACGTTTGACATAGCCTACTATTTCACTAGGTGGCGCAATTTTTAAATTTTTTTATTGTTTGCTCTCCACTCCTGACGGAGTGCTCTTAGCCTTTTAGACATGAACACTTTGTGTCTCTCAAGTATTTTGACCCAGACGTGGTATTCGAGAGTTTTGAGATCACGTGAGTTTGGTGGTCACTCATCCTTCTTGACGAACTCTGGACTATGCTGTTCGATCCATATTGTACCATATGGCTATTGAATTAGCTATGTTAATATATTTTTTGACTTTTTCCCTAGAAACTCAGTAACTTTTTTATTAATTAATACTTTTCAACCAAGTTTGGAGGTTAGATGTGGAAAAACATCCTCTATATATCCTGAAAATATTTTTAAAATATCTTGAGTTTTGACAAAGATATTGAGCTTTCGCCCGTGGTTTTTTTAAAACTCATCCTGTATATAAAACCACAATTATGATTATCTTTATCACATCTTTCATATCTCAAGGCGCAAATTATTTTAACTCAGCCGATAAATATACAGAACATTTTAAACATATCTAATTAATTAGTTAACAATCTATCGAATGCATTTATGCTGCTATCCAGAAGCCATAATTTTCCTTTATTTCAATTAGGCATTTACGGCTAGTAGAGAGCACATTTAGAAGGGATCGACTTTTTGATCAATGCAGTATTCACGATCATCTTGGATCATCAATTGATCATCATAGTTTACAGCCAATAGTGTGACCAAAGCATTACCTATCAATGCATTTTCGCTCATCGATGAGCGCGAAAAAGGATCTGCAGACTGTTTAAACTTGTGCCTTGGACCTTCCGTATTTCAGAGATAATAGATAATTTCAGAGAGATAGATAGATAATTCAGTGGTATCGATTTACGTCCAACTTCGCAATATTATTATTAAAATACAGTACAATGCGAGTTTAACGTCTGTTTCATTAGCTGACGATGATAGTAGGGTCCGACCTGGTCCCTACTATCATCGTCAATTATCTCTCTAGTAGTTAATCAGTCTAGTATTCATACAGACTAACCCAACAGAACGGCTCCGAGTGTCTCTACTATAGAAGCGATGATGCAGGCCTGACGCAGGGTTAGAACCTTGGCCCCCACTGACGTACCGAATGTATTAGCCACGTCGTTAGCTCCTATCCCGATGGCGAGAATAAAAGCGATAATGAATCCCACCACAACAATCCAGATCTCATCGTTGGGAACGTAGACCATTGTTCTATTTATATGTTATAAAGAGACTATGATCAAGGTGGTCACTGATTCACCTTCGCATGGAGGTTATTGAAATGGTAGGAATATAATTATAGTCTATGATCAAATTAAACAACAGAGTATAAATTATTAGTAAATTTTCTAATTATTTAATAGTAACATCGCTTTATTTGCTAGCTTAACAAGCGCACAAGTTTCCAGAAATTATTCATTCAAATACATATTGATTAATCGCGGCTTTTCAGTACACTACACGACACCATTCATCACGTCCCTGACATCGCCTTCGAATGAGGAACCGGACGTGAAATCCTCATTGATTGATTATGCATGGACTCCATATAGCGCCCAATAACTGGAACATCATGGTCTGTAGCTAAGTTAAGGTAACCTCTACTAGCTATCATCGTCAATTAACTGGTTGCCCTACACTCGAGAATACGAGACAAAAAGTACTTTACTGGAACACTATGCGAAGAATCGTTCAACTTTCAGAAGGTGCATGTATCACTTTCAACAGCCTATAGACGGGGGGGATTATGTGTCTAATCCAAACTTTAAAATAAAAAGTAAAATTACAATAAACATGATTTCAGTTAAAATGAGGTGTTTAAGACGATGCCAAACGCATCAGAGATTGAAGGTTAACACTTTGAATATCGGGGCCAAATTGAACCCAAATTCACAGAACCCATGTCCTGTAAATTAAACCGACATCATTTAAACTAAGTATTTACATAAATAGAGTTAACAGCGGCTTAGCTTTAGACATGCTTTGAGATGTACCGTGCAAAGTTACACTTTTATAATAATTAGTTCCAGTCAGATTAGGAGTATACTATATTCACAGACCTAATTTAGTTGTGCTATAGGAGAATGACAATGCCATGACATAATTAGGCGGCAGACCTACATGTACACCTTCAGGTTGTTAGCATTGTTTGGCATTGGACCATAATTTAAACATTAAGTTAACCAATTTATTAGCAACAGACATCGCAGCAATTTAAAGGGTTCATCCATGTAATACGTAATCAGTTTTGAGCATGGTTTACCCCCCTCCCCTTCCCTGTCATCAGTGTCATCACCGGTCGGACCCCCCCCCCCACCCCTCAGTCCCCGAATATTATTTCATCACTTGGGATCATTTTAATCAGTCACCGCGGGTCGGCCAACCAGCGCGCCCCCACCCTGGTCGCCCGACCCCGCGCTACCTCAGCTGACCAAAGGCTAACCCCGAACAGTGACGGATCAAGAAAATTATGCTCGCGACGGGGAGGTGGGGGGGGGATTGGTTTAGAAGAGTGACATAAAAATTGTAGCTCGAGCCGCTCGAAAAATTTTGAACTTACTAATAAAACAGAATTAGCTATATCCTACTCATAAAATATAGGCCTATTGAAATCTGTCAATGTAATTAATAATTAGAAACACGTGTTATTAGCAGTTGGCCAACCTGCAATATACACAATGTTGAGAACCAGCACCGTTCATAATGAAGCGATTTTATCTCGATATGGGCACAATGAGACTATATTGATTAGGCCTCTCATAATAATTATCACAATTAATTAGCTGAGTAGCTTATGTTACCGGTTACCGAATTCGGATAGTTGGAATAATTATTTTCCGGATCGAATCTTCGAAAACAATTGTTTACAATGCAGGCCTAATGCTAATAAAAAAAAGGTATAATTGATTACATTTATTCATAATTATTTTTATTTATTTCGGCAACACTTAATTAGGCCTACTGGAGTATTCGGCCTAGGTTTTGCATGCCTCGACGATTGATTGCTAGCTAATTTAGCCCATCACCCGATAGCGAGATTTTAAAATAATGCTAAAACTGATAACGCTTGAGTTGAGCTGTAGCAAAATTTCAGATTCGATAAGCAACAATGGGTTCATTCAAATATGACGGCGTCACTTTTTCTGAAAAGTTTGTCCCCCCCCCCCCCCCTGCCCCCGCCGTCATTGCCGCTCCGATCCTCCTTGAGGGTGTTATCACTCGGCATTGGTCATCGATCGACGATCACAGCAGAGTCGATTGCGGATTACTGTGCCGGTCAATATTTATTAAACATAGGGCCTACACATTGTTTTGAAGGGACAAGTTAAATCGGATCGATCGACGTCTCCCCAGCCCCCTAAATCTGTGATTGCAAACCACCTCGGAAGTCAAATATAATTTATATTTCCAAAAAAAAGGTCACATTTTGGATGTGGTAAAAGCATGGCCTTTTGTAGGGATCAACTTGATGATCGATTGGGTGCGCACTGGTGAGTGCGATAGCAGATTGTGTTTCAGTATATGTAAATTGGAATTGGCATTTGGCAGTGCACTAGAGAGAGAGTGAAGAAATATTACTGTTTCACAGAAAAATATATTTGATTTACTAACAACTCCTTTTTCTTTATATTGGTAAAAATTGTACAGTTTAAACAAGTGTATATTCAAAACGAAATTATATTTAGTGACAAATGTGTTAAAAAATTTACCATTGATGACCTCATTGAGGCCCGAACCCCCCACCCCCCCCCCCCCCCGTCATCAAATCCCCCCCAGTGATGACGTAATATATGGATGACTAAAATCAACCGAATCCAGATATTTGGATTTTAAGTATCCTGTGATTTTCGGATAGGCCTACCGGATCTAATATCGGTTATTCCCTAGTTATCACTATCAGGAATTGAAGACTAATGATAAGTTTCTTCCAAGGCTATAAGGCCTATAATACTTATTAATTATCAAAAGTTGTGTTCATTATGCCACTGGCAAACTGCCCAGTGATGGGCAGTCGTTAATAGTTTATAACTACTCAATATCTATTATTTCTCTATTAACTGCTTTAGTGTTCGTAGTATTAGTGTTATTAGTTATTAAAGTAGCTAAAAAAGCTAAAGTTAAGTTTAACGTCTGTTTCCGTATCCAAGGATACTGTCAGAGACGGACCCGACTGGGAATCGAACCCATGACATCCTGCTTATCAGGCAATCTTGCTATCGACTCAGCCATCCAACCGAGACAAAGTAATTGACGTATTTCAAAATGAAGGGGGACCATATATCCCTCGATTTGGATTTAGGGAGCCTACTAATCCGCACTTGAATAAGTTCACATGTAGGCTACGTACAATCAGTGGCGGATCTATAAATATTTGAGGGGGACAAATACATGCACTTTTTCGAGGAGGGGGCCAGGTCAAATCGAGGCAATAATCGAGGGTGGGGGCAAGGGTCCAATAGGTGCTTTAATGGGTCAATTACAATAATTTTCAAATCAAGAGGGGGCCAAGGGTGAGGACCATAGCCCCCCTACATCCGCGCCTGTGTACAATATAGACCTACATGTAGACCCTACCGGATGAAGCATCAAAATAACCCACTTGCGAAATCTCAAAATCGTCAAAACACAAGTTTGGATAACTAGTTCAAATTTCTAGAGGAGATAATTTTATATATAACCGCTAAATATCGTAGAATAATATTTAGAATTATAAAAGTCAGAGTTTCTATGAAAAAATTAAAAAAGAAATTAACAATTTCTTGGGCCACCAAACTCAACTGACATCAAGCCTCGATCGATCTTGACTACCACTTCTGGGGCGCTATCTTTGAGCGCTACAAAGTGTTAACTCAAAAACCAACCAACAAGGTTGAACTCAAGACTGTGCTGGAAGTACATGTAGTGTGGAAAAGCTTGTCACAAAAGGCTAAATTGACCTTGTTGTGCTAGTATTCCAAATTGGCTACAGGCTTGCATTCGAGCAGACTGAGGTCACTTTGAACATCAAATAGAATCTGCGGCATCAACAAATGACCCAAACTTCAATTCGAAAGAAATTAATGCCTCCTGAATAAGCTTTGTTAATTTGTTTCTTTCGATTTTTTTCATCGAAACCGCAATTTCTATATTATAAATATTTTTCGACCAAATTTGGAATTTAGATGTCAAATTATCTCCTACAGATAGTTTTCAGTGCCGGTTCTAGACCAAAAGTTTTGAGGGGGCTGTGCCCCCGACTCAGAGTCAGTCGATCACCACCGGGGTTGCGCGTAAAGTGCGGTTGGTCACCACCGGGTATCGAGTAAAGCGCGGTCGGTCGATGCAGCGCGTTACAGCACGGTCGGTCACCACCGAGGCAGCGCGGTCGGTCACCACCGTGATCGTGCGTAAAGGGAGAGCAAGCAAAGTAAGTGGCAAATACGTATCAATTTTTGCAATTCTGTTAACAAATATTAGTTTCGCCAAGAATACCATTTTCTCTTAGAAATGATTTGGAATAATGGGAGAAAATGGTAAGGTTTAGCAAAGAAAGTTTGGTATTGCGAAAACAGTTATGTGGCTTTGATGTTTAGCGAATAAAAGGTGTGTGAAAACGCTATTACTCTAAAGTCGAACTAATCTATAACTATCAGAAAATGTTGTAATGTTAGCCCTCCATAGACTCTCCAAAATCTGGGGGGGGGGGTTAACTGACAGGTTTGGGGGGGAGGGCTAAGCCCCCCCACTGGAAATAGCTTTAACATATTTGAAAATATCTCGAGTTTTGACGAAATTATTGGGATTTCGCTAAGGGTTATTCTTTTATGCCTCACACTGTACATGTAAATGCAGCCTATAACTGGGGCAAGTCAATAATTGATAACACTTGATAATACATTATACATAATGATTATATATACTGTAGTCAGTGTAGTGCACGAGTATATTAATATCTCGTATATATCCGACAACAGAGGTAGAGAGACCACTTAATCAATAGTCGATTTTATGAATAGTGGCATAATGCTATCTATAGGCCTACATGTTCAGATAACAAATCGTCACAGTATTGTAATTATTATCCGAGTAGGTCTATTAGACGGGATAGTCAAATAGAGTCAATGCCTGATGCATAGTAAAAGATTTGTTGACAATAGCCGCTTTCAAGAGCATCAGCTTCATAAATTTTTAGCTGTCAGCTAGTGAAAAGACTCGAGACTCGGTGGTCTAGTGGTAGCAAGGCAGCTTTAGAAAACAGATACACACTCAAGTCAGGATTTACATGCAAAGAATCCTGTCTTCCTCATGTACAGGGTGAGTTTTAAAAAACCACGGGCGAAATCTCAATAACTTTGTCAAAACTCAAGATATTTTAAAAATATTTCTACGATATATAGAGGAGGTTTTTCCTCATCTATCATCCAAATTTGGTCGAGAAATATTAATTATTAAAACAATTACAGAGTTTCTACGGAAAAAGTAAAAAACATATTAACATAGCCATGGCACAATATGGATTGAACAACATAGTCTGGAGTTCGTCAAGAAGGATAAGTGGCCACCAAACTCACCTGACCTCAAACCTCTCGACTACTACGTCTGAAGCGAAATACTTAAGCGTCACAAAGTGTTCAATTTCTAAAAGGCTTTGGAGCACTCCAACAGGAGTGGAGAGCAGAAATAACAAATAAAAATTGTGCCACCTAGTTAAATAGTATGTCAAACATGTGCGGTTGTCACGTGTAAAAGCAATTTGCAAAGAATTTTTTTGTAACTTTTTAAATAATTAATATTTCCCGACCAAATTTGGAGGCTAGGTGTGGAAAAACTCCTCTATATATCCTGAAAATATTTTTAAAATATCTTGAGTCTTGACAAAGTTATTGAGATTTTGGCCGAGGTTTAAAAAAAAAACTCATCCTGTATATCATTGTCAGCCTTATGCTTAATATATATCACATCATTCACATGCATGCTAATGAATTCTTAAATTTGATAGACGTTATGTAAAATCAATGCCTATATTCCAAATTTGTTTTATTTTATTATTTTGATTATTTATTGTTTTGATATTTTATTAGATTATTACTGCTACACATTCTTTCAATACAGAGTTGTAATAAATCACTTATCTCACACAGCTCATGCCAGTAATCAGTTCTGATCTCAAGGCAAACCAGATCAACACAGTTATCACATAAACAACGATGTTTATATTTGTTAAAACAATTGTTGTATGAAAGTATATAATATGAGCACACCCAAGACAAATAAATCTACATCTTGTGCTATCAATGATGGCGCTATTTTGAATGATTATAATTTAGTCAATATTTAATCATTAGCTTAGAAATTGCACAATGTATTAAAAACAAACACAAAAATGTTCCTATAGAAAATTTAAACATTCGGGGCAGGGGTTATAAAAATATCGTGGCTTGAATATGATCTAGTATTTTTAGGCTTACAAGCTGGGAAAGATTATACACAACGTCATCAATTAATCATTGTTATTATAGCATCTTTAGACGTTATTAATCACATTATTATACTCAGTGCCGCTAATCGTGACTGATTCCCTACCTTTCATTTATTTTGTTGGCTCTGAAAAGAGCCGTTTGTAATAGCAATTGCAGCTATTGTAGCCTCTGATCAAAATGCCCGCCTGCAGCCGTTAGTCGCGCTCGCTACTCTTTCAAGGTACAATCCACAGTTCTCAGGTCGAACTGACTCCACTCCACCACAAGTCTCTCCTTCAAATGACTAATGTCTTGTATCTGGCTTCGATACACCCTCTCATGTAGGATGCTCCAGATCCTGTAGTCCACTAGATTTAAGTCTGGACTGTTTGGCGGCCACAGCCGCCAGTAAATGAAATCTGGAGTTGAGTGCAGAAGGAGCTCGACCGTCTCTCGAGCTCTGTGGGCTGGAGCACTGTCCTTGTGGAAGGTAAAGACTCCTCAAAATATTTCTCTAGGGATATTTCTCATTAGATTAGTGCTATAGCTGTGCTAGGATGCCAATCAATCATAACGACAGGTCAACAGTCTGAGACACACTTAAAAAAGATGCGCGCATTATTCCAGCTTGTAAGTGTTAAAAAAATTAGGTCATATTTAAACCACAATTTTTTTAATCATCTCAAGAAATGCTTAGATTTCTTAAAGGAACATTTTCGTTTCGTGGTTGTTTCTAATATGTTGTGCAATTTCTATGTTAATTGATTACATATTGGCTAAGTTATAAGCACTCAAATTAGTGTCATTATTTATGGCTCATGGTGTAAGAGATACTAATCAATCAATATGGGTTTAACGTCCGTTTCGTCATCCGGCTACGATATCAGTGACAATTAAGCGACTCAACATTGTCTTCATTAGACGACGATATCAGGCGCACCCCTAACAACATATGAACTATCGCCTGTTCATCTATACAGAACCAAGAAGTTTTGAGCAGAAAGTTTATGTGGAACAGGAGTAAGCTGAAACACAAAATGATCACGATCACCACGTGTGAAACTGCATTGGCATATATTAGAAACATTAACAAGTATCTGTTCACAGATTTACATCGACAAACGTAATGTTACACAAATAACTTAGAATCCTTATTACAACAAGATATAGTAAAATACTTAGGATTTTTTTATACTGCAGCCAGAAAGAAAATAGATGCATCACTACTGAAACAAAATCTTCTTTCTCTCTATCACACTGTTATCAAGGACACTGCAGACGTACATTATCCTACTCCTGCAACAGCAGGAGAATATCTCCCTTTTTGGAGGGCCTTCAACGGCGCTATCTCCGCAGGTGGATGGCTG
This sequence comes from Enchytraeus norvegicus, assembly GCA_034695365.1. Classification (NCBI taxonomy): domain Eukaryota; kingdom Metazoa; phylum Annelida; class Clitellata; order Enchytraeida; family Enchytraeidae; genus Enchytraeus; species Enchytraeus norvegicus. Next base: position 3,474 of record JAQFZF010001507.1, on the reverse strand, counting down.
CCTGTGACGTGTTCAGTGGAGTTGTTAAATCTGGGCTCATCACTACATACCCAGATTTATGGACTTAACCCTGCGAGATGGAATAGATGCCTGAAGCCTGATGGTGAACCTATGCATCCTCCCAATGGATGATAGAGGATGTCAGCACCACAGCTGGCATCCTGGGTGAGCAACAACAACACTGCAGACATCATCTTAATTATCTACACCCCTATTCTTGACTAAACTTTCGGAATGTTTTTCAAGATCTCTCAAAGCTGACTGAACGACTAAGAAATGTACATCAGGACTTCTAAGCCATTAGTGTAGCTGAATTTCACCCGATTCTATCATCCTCAAATAGTCCTTGTATTTTATCTTCTTCGGTATTATGTCTAAAATAACAATTATAAACACAAATATAAACAAAGTATCAAAAATAAAAGAGATCTCTCAGTCAAGTAGCGCTGTCTTACATTTCAGTTTCTGATGTTACTAGTAATAAGAGAAACCCAACAGGTCGCATGATTGCACAGGGAAATGTACAAGCCTTATAGCCTTTTCAGTTACTTCAGATTCAGTATAAGCATTTCAACATTTTAAAGTTAATGCTGAACTCAGCTCAACCTCAGAAATATACATCAAATTGAAAGAAAGGTAATTTGATGAAATCTCAAAATGTACTATTATATAGCACAGAATGAAGCTCCTTGTAATTAAGTTTTAAGTTATTATCTATGTACAATCTAATCTGACAATATCACATGGTATAATAACTTCATAACAGGACTTATTTTCTATCAACATCTTCATGTGGTCCGATGAATCTGGAGAACATGGAGATTATGCCAAAAGAATAATGGTAAACTTTATAGCTTCAAAATAATTTAAGGTCCTAAATATTTATACTTACATGCAAATTTGTAATCTTTCTAACATAAAAATATTGCTAATACCCAGTACAGGTAATAATATTAACAGTGTAAAATTGAACATTGATCATTGAAGTGCAGGTGTACATTGTACAGACTACAAACATATTTCTTAAGAAAAAAATAGATGTCACATAATAGCCTAACATTGACGATCAATTCTCAACACTGATAATAATACTCTACAAATAAAAGACGTTTTGGATTTGTGTTGGTTCCGGAAAAATATAAGAAAAGGCCAACAGAAAGTTGCACGTGTTTGTTTCATAGAAGCTTACTAACGCAGTCTCTAATTCTGAAGACCCATCAGAAAACAAATTGTCTTCATGTAAAAATGGCATATAAACTCCTACTGTTACCTGACATGTTTCTGCCGTTGGCCAGTGCACTGAGAGAGAAAGAGAGAGAAAAGACGTGTATATTACAGTACAATACAATATGGGTTAAATGTCTGTTTCATCATCTGACGACGATATTACAGAAGACACATTTGTTCTTGATTCCTATTTAATAATATGATTCATATACACATACATTAAGAATGATTAATGAATGCACATCTACCACATAAATGGACGGATTAGTTGAGTCATTCAATAAAGTAGTTAACAATTTCTGCTACTTTTCAGAGATCTCCTGGGCTAATTTCTGACACCGACACACGTTGCTGATAGTGTCTTTAAGCAGTGAAACCAAAGATTAATATAAAATCAGTTGTTAGACATTAATGGAAGAAAAGATAGATACAAATACCTTGAAGGAATTGGAGTGCCCCCTGTTCTTCGACTATTTCAGCAAGAAAGTTGTAATCAACACAATTCTTACTGGCACTCTGCTGTAGGGTCTTCTTGGCTATCTCCTCCACAAACAATTCCTGAAGAATTATACAAAACAACTGCACAAATCAATTATACATCACAATGAGGATTTGACACTCATTTTTAGTCCAATGGAGTTGTCAGAACCTTCTCAAGTCTTGCAGCTAACAACTACAACAATATCCAACACTTGGTCAATCACAAATATAAACAATTTCAGAAAGTCATCATTTCAAATCAGGTCACGTTATACTGAATTTCCATTTATTTGTATGGCACTGCCTATTAACACAGCACTATTATCAATGCTCTAAGGCTATGTATAGTTCAAAGCTAACTTCAAAAATCCACAGTAGTAGCAGCAAATAGTGAGAAATATGATTGCCGATCATATGAAACCAATGAATAGACATATTCACTATAGATTGAATGACATGTTTAACATACTTCTTACTATTTCTATTCAGATTTAAATATTCTTACGTCTTGAATGTCTATTTCCTCAACATGATGCGACTCTGACACATTTTACTTCTTCATCACACAAAGCTCTCCACTTCCAAACTATTAAAATAGATCAAGGCATCAGTGGTTTATCGAGGCAAAGTACCGCAAGCGGGGCGAACTTTTTTTTGTAGAGTTGAATGACCTTTTTTTTTGCTCGCTGCGCTCACCACAGACATAATTATATCGCTATTTTATCAAATGCCGCCCCTGTTTCCCAAAATGCTGCCCCAAGGACAAGTGCCGCCTGGGGCGATCCGCCCCACTCGCCCCCCCTCGCTACGCCACTGCAAGGAATGCATGCCATGGTGCCTATTTCTCTTGCAGTGCTCATCTTTGCTTGCTCTGTGGGGATGAGTGATGCTAGATTATATAAGCTTACATTATAAGCTTATATGTTGGTTGGGAAAGCTATGGATCTCTGATAGCTTTACTTTTTAAAATAAAATTTGCTTTCAATTTTGCATTTATTTGATGGTAAAAAAGACTGAACATTATAAAAATTGTACACTGTTCAGACATATTCTGTAAGAGCCGACTAACTCGGATACCGCGGAAGGCATCGGGAACCACCTGTGATGCCAAATATTCCCATGATAAAAACTAAATGTTAGCTACAGGTGATACTTATGGTAGGCCTAAACTCTTTGTAAGGGATCCATTTGTTAACTTCAGGGTGAGACAAAAAAACACACCCCTAGTGAAATCTCAATAGCTTCGTCAAAATTCAAGATTTATGTTAAATATATTCAGGATATCTAGAGGAGGAATGTTGACATCTTGGAATAATTTCATAATGTTAAGAAATAAAAAAGTTACAGAGTTTCTACAAAAAATCGAGAATAAACAAATTGACAAAGCTCATTCGAATAGCGGTGGTACAAGAATGGATCGGGCAGCATAGTCCGCAGTTCATCAAGAAGGATGAGTAGCCACCAAACTCACTTGACCTCAATCCTCTGATTCCTCTTGACCACCAAGCCTGGGGCGCAATGCTGAGGCGGTACAAAGTGCTCATTTGAAATCAACAAACAAGGTTCAACTCAAGACTGTGCTGCAGGAAATCTGGGAAGAGTCATGTATTCACACAGATGACATGATGACAGTCACTTTGAGCACCTACTCAAATAGATTCGGCTGCATCAATAAAGGGCCTTCAAGTTTCAAGGCCAAAATTCTATTAAAAAGTAAAGAATGCCAATTGAATAACTTTTTTTTTCAATTTTCTCGTAGCAACTCTG
>JAQFZF010001506.1:0-13969 GCA_034695365.1 Enchytraeus norvegicus | reverse complement strand
CAATTCATGCAGCCTAATATCCTCACCGGGGAACTTTAATGCGGCTGTTAAGTCAAGGAAGTCCCTTTCAGAGATCTAATTTGCCTACAGATTTTAGTGTTAAAAATTAGTAACTTACAGTCAAAGACCTTGGTTACAGTGGTTACTGTAACATTTAGCACTTTTTAATAATTTCACTTTTCATTGGTAAATTAAAGCCTTTCTATTCTAGTCATCAACTGACACCCACCATTATTTGGCAAAATTTGGACACCCACCGACACCCACCCTTTGTTCTCAATTTCGGACACCCACCAATTTATAAGGTGACAGAGCCCCTGCATCTGAGGAAGGCAACGGAGACCCACCTCATAAAAAGCTTATCAAAGGTATATGGCATTCAAACTAAGCAAAGGCCCTCAGTCCCGTGCTCCCCTTCAGTAGAGGATGCAAAGATTAATGGGGATAGAGATATGGAGGATTTGTATGCCATGGACCTGCCACTTGGCAGAGCACTCGATAGATAGATAGATTACAATATAAATAAGAATTTACGGATAATAGCTAAATTTAAATAATAAAAACTTAATTGGAACAGCAGTTCCTTTTCAAGTAGTAGAATAGTAGTAGTATAAGCGCAATTATTCAACAATTTAATATGTAGCGATTCCAACTGAAACAGAATATTATACAACACGAAATTATCAGCATGAATTCTTGTCTATACAGACTTTTTTCAGCAACATACATAGGCATTTCTGTATTTTATAAGTCTCACACCTCAGTTTATGAAGTGATCACTAAACGAGAAATCTTTTGTATCAGCTCATTTTAGCAAGATATCAGTCGCTACTGATTTAATGCATTGTCACCATCTGATCACGAAGACAACATTGTCTACGACAGCAAGGTTTAGACAATGGCCCAGATTTTATCCTTATACGTAGATCTATACATGTTAGCGTTTCGACAGCTAATATATAGAAGGCGACAAAAACTGCGTATAACTGAAAGTTCTGTTAGTGCCTCGGCCCCTTAACTGATGTTACAACGGCACAATTAATCCGGCCATTAGATTAGTAATTATTTAGCATCATCAACTGCTCACGACAGCGGCACAGATTAGGACAAAAAAGCTTTGACCGTGCCGCGGACTGTCCTGCGACACATTGGACAAGTCTTGAGCTGAGCGGCACATTCTGAACAGCTGACCAGATGACCACACGGCATGATGACCGTGTCCCTCTCCTTGTCCATACAGATCCTGCAGTTGAAGTCCTCCAGGCGATTCCGATATTCTGCCACCAGCCTCTCCAGCTCTGCAATCAAACATCCAAACCATAGGCTTAAATATCCATTTGAGTCTTCTAGATGCAGGGTCGGATTTAGGGGTGGTCAGGGTGTGCAACTGCACAGGGGCCTCCACCAAATTAGCGACCTCCACCAACTATGATTTTTTTAAAGATGATTTTTCCCGCTGATTTTTGGTGAACGTCATGACCTCTATTCTATTTCCAAATTTGTTGTTTTGCAACTTTTGCGCATCAATGGAAACGATTTGTGGATTTTAAAATTTTAATGCATGAAGATCGTCTGCGTAGACTTCGTTGTCATGGTCCATGATGGACATCCACCTCTGCGCTGCACAGGGGCCACCACCAATGTAAATCCGGCCCTGGCTAGACGTAAAGGCAAAGTGCCATATTCATTACTGAATGTAGGCACGGAAATGATAACAAGCCCGAGTGATTACAGCACAGAGTTGATACAGTCATTGATCTGATGGTGAGGTCGCCAATTGCATTATAACCTTCACAATCCTCAGTAAAAATCAACCAATACTACATACTAATTGCTACCAATGTAACTGGCTGAGCCTGTACACTCTATCAAATGTAGTCTATCATCTTGTCCACATACACAAAAATCATGCTACACAAGATTATCATAAAATAAGGTTAGATTTAATTTAATTAGCAATTTAATAAACTGGGACCAATAAATGGGTAATAAATTCAATCAACATTAACTAATTAAACGTAACTTTAGCTTAAAGCTCTTGCTAGAAACAACCACAAACAAATTAGGCTACAAGTACTCTTGCTAGAAACAAACACAAACAAATTAGGCTACAAGTACACTTGCTAGAAACAAACACAAATAAATTAGGCTACAAGTACACTTGCTAGAAACAAACACAAACAAATTGGCTACAAGTACAAGTAGAACAAGATGGCAAACCTCCAGCAGTATATTTCTGAGATGTGGCTGATGTTCCAGCAGCCACATCATCAGCATCATCATTATCGTCATCATCATCAGGAGGTTTCCTCTCAGGGACCTTGCTGCCTGCTGATGTCCCGGATGCCTCAGGTGCACCTGATGACCTCTCGGCACCGGTGGGGGAGGCACGTGACCCTGATGACGATGACCTTTCTGACCCTGACCTGACCGACAACCCAGGTGGTAAAGCATTCAATCCTGGACCAGGTTTCTTCTTCTTACTCTTCTTGTTCTCTGCACATACAGAAAGTCTGCGCTACAATTTCAATGCTAATAGAAATAATAAAAGTATAGTGCATTTTTATCAGCAACACCGCTCCAATACGGCTGCGGGATGGGTTAAACCAACTTTAAAATTATGGTTCGTAACTCTTCATATTCCTACAATGTCAATGAGATCTAAATTATTGTCGAACCATGAAAACTACCTTCTATAATTTAAACCAGTCACAGGTTAAGATATAAAGGCTAGAAGAGACTAAGGCCGAATTTAACGTCAGTTTCATCTCTCGAATGGGATATCAGTGACGGGCGAGCCTCGGATTCGAACCCCGCACATACTGATCAGCAAAATCGGAAACCTAACCGATTGTGCCACTGGCTCCTACCAATATGACTAAGTATTAGGATTAAGGTTCAGGAATAAGCAGGTTTAGGCGTACACATTAGATGTTAAATATTACTTTCGTGTAAACATGTTATGATTTTAATAGAACTTTAAAAATTGAAACAGGAAGTAAAATATATACATACTTTTAATTAGTTGCCAAACGCTATTTCTTTCATGTGTGGCCTCAGATTCTGGATTGACAGCAGCTGCAGCAGCCGAGCTTCTAGCACGGCTTCTAGCAGCTGCTGCTGCTGAACTTGTGACAGCTGCTGAACTTGGTGCAGCTTCAGGACCATCGCGAACATCGTTATCATCAGCTGAATGTTCTTCCTGACCTCTGCTCATAGCCACTGCATTTGACCTTGAACCTGATATATTTGTTGAGGCACTTGTAGTAGAGTTTGTCGCAGTCTGGCGCGATGAACCGTTGTTACGAGATGGCGTTCCGGACTTATTCTTGTTCTTTGTTTTCTGTAACTGTTTCTGCTCATTCTCAATCTCAATTATAGCGTCAAATAGTTCCGCATTGCTTTGAAAATCATCACCTGTAATAAGAATAATTATAATTAATCAGAAAATGAAAATCTAATAAAATACTGGAACTCAATCTAAAGCAGAAATTATTACAGACAATTTACTGTTAATAATTTCATGTTAGATTTATCAAATATGATAATTGTATTCTACTATTAAACAAGTTTTTAGCTTTCTAAGTGCTTTCATCCTTCTCCCTATTCTGTTTAATAGAATAAATATATGACTTTCTTTTAATCCACTAACCCAAAGTAAAATCTCTGATATGCAATGAGCCTACCAAATCATCCATCCCTCCATAGGTCAGAAAATTGTTAGCGACTCATACGTAGTGGGTGACTGCTACAGATGATTGCATTGGATACAACCAGTCTGGTGTATATTACCCAATTGATTGTAAAGAGTGGGCTGTCGACCTCACCGTCAGACTAATGACTTTGTCACATGTGGACTACAATCGCTCAGGATCGGGATCAGCTCAGTGCCTAGGTTCCATAATGAATAAGGCACTTAACAACCATCAACAACTATTAATTACCTTATTATTCAGATGCAGAACACTTAAAGTTCAATAATATTATAGTGACCCTACATCATGCCGGAGCATCTCTATACTTTACAAGATAATAAATTTATATTAGTCATAACCATTTGTATATATTTACAAATGCACTTACCCACAGTCTCGAAGCGCCTGTGGAGCGCAAGCTTGATATACTCCTGTGAGAAGCCGATGCCTATCATAGCCTGCACCTGTGGTGTGTCCAGCCGCGATACAATCTCTCTCATATCTACTGGTCTCTTTATCTTACTACCACTGCTGCTGCTGCTGGTGTCTTCTGCCACTGCTGCAGCTGCTGATGACTCTATTTCCATTGGTTCAGCAGCTGCTTCAGCCACAGCTACTGAAGTAGCTGTTGATACTGGAGGACTACCAGCTGATCTCCCTACTGTAATAAATATAAACAGTTGCATTCTACATACATCATTACACATACACCAGTGGTTACATTGAGGCGGAACGCCGTTCCACCACAATTTTGTAACGTTCTGAGACTGTTAAAAAAGCCATCAGTATTCCGGGGTCCAGAAAAAATAGTATTAGCGTTCCAGGGCCAGAAAAGCCCATTAGCATTCCAGGGCCCCTTGATTTCGAATTTAACCTCGGAGATACACTAAATATGCACTACACATACTACATACACAGTCATAAACTACACAACATGTGTTTATGTGTATGTGTGGGTGGAGGTATATAGACCGTTGTGTCATAACGAGATGATTAACGTCCATGTTTCTGTCGCCTCTACTTACATGTATGAACACACAGAGCAAAGCAAATACTTTAAGCTCACTTGACTACGAAGTTCAATGTAATCCTATCGATCCAATACACAATATATAATATAAATTCTAACACTAATTACCAAAATACGGCAGAAAAGTAGATTATAAATAATAATAAAGAACAGAAAAACAATCAATTATTCTATAATCCATAATTCCATATAGGTTGCCTACACTGGCCCTAGAGTCCCAAAGACTACAAACAGCGACCAAAGAATCAAACAAGATTTTGCAAGTAAATGGTAATATATAATCATATTCAATTATATCCTTTATCATGTTATTTTTTCATACCATATCTCTGCTTGTTTGTGGCTGACGAGGCTGCTGCAGCAGAACTGGTAGCAGGTAATGAAGGTGCCTTGTTACCAGCAAATTGTTGATTTGATGCCACCTAAAAAGCACAAAATATAACACATCAATTATTACAAATAGCCATGCACATTTATAAGTCTATCTATTATTTATATACATATAAATTTTATGCCGTGTTAGATCCAATAAACATAAGCATTATTAAGCATACACCAACCGAAAGTTGCACTTGTTTCGTTGAATCTGACTAACGCAGTCATTGCTTAAGGAGACCCCTCAGAGAACAAAATTGTGTCCAAGAAAATATGACACACAAAATCTACAGTTATTGCTATAGATCGACCATTGGACAGTACACTGAGAGAGAGAGAGAGAGAGAGAGAGAAATTTAATATAACGTAACTTGGGTCCACAGTGTCTATGAATGTAGGATACTTAAAAATGAGCATTCGAACAAATGCATACGTCTGTACAGTGTATACATTGTGCAGCCTCACAGTGGCTAATGTTAAATTTCTGTCACCTCAGAAAATCTGGGAGGCCTAGCAGATGACAATCAGTTCCATAAAAATATTTACTTATTAACACACTATATAATAGAACTTTGTGTATTTACCTTTTAAGTGCATTGGCCATTATAAACTCATCAATAATATAAGTGATATTTCTCAAAGAATTAACTAGTGCTCATAGATCTACCAATTTCATAAACATTAGCCAAGCAAAGTATGTTGAGAGAAAATGTCCAATTTCTTTCCAAAAAGTTAAACCAGCAAAAAACATTTCATTTCAAATGTTCAATTGTGTATGACAATACCTGAAGTCTAGACTGACAAGACTCAATGAACTCGGCGCTCTTATATTTGCGCAGATACTTGCACTGCCCCATCCAGCGCGCGTGCTCGCGCCACACCTCATCCCCTGGTCTCCAGTTCCTCAGGCCTATGTCACAGAAGAAACAGCGCACGTTGTCCTCTGGACCTGCATTCAATTATATACGTCAATTGTTTAAGAACAGTTCTAATTGATTATCATCTCGGGTATAATTGGGAGTTCATATTATAAGTCAAGGCTTTCCTACATCTGAATGGCCCAACGCCCAACATGTGAAATCAATTTAAAACATTAATAGATATTTTAATTCGATAAATATGCTTATGATCATTCATTCATTCATTTGTCATCTCCCAAAGGAAGGTTGGCTATCATGGTTCTCCATCTGTTTCTATTCTCAGTCATCTCATAACGAATGCAAACACAAGCAGGGGTAAATTAATAATTTATTCCAAATGCACACAATTCAGAAGAACATACTTAACATATACACAGATTGTTTACAGAAATGCCACATATGCGCATACATCATATTTGATGAACGAAGATCTATACAAGCAATATCACTACCCTAAGAACATAGTCACACAACATTCAACCACATGTGGAAAAGATCCTGCCAGACGGCATAGTTGGTAAGAGTCTAGCGGAGGACTCAGGATCTCTTCCACAATACAGGAGAGGCCAGCGTTACAGCTGATCACTTGGATAGACAAACACAACAAGAATCTGAAAAGTACATAAAAGTATAGAATACCCGAGTGATAGAATCCAGCGACGGCTAACTCATGCGGATTCTTGCCGATGGGCACAATCTTGCCTCTGAACGATTCAATCCTGTCGCACATTCTGACATACTTCTGACTCTTAGCTTTCGTCGCCTCAATGATGAAATCCTTTTCCTCGTCGTCATCCTCTTCTGAATCAGTCAATAGAAGAGCTGGTGGCTTCTCTTCAAGGGCAGCACGTGGCGGGGGCAGCTGCTGCATGGGCTGCTTCAGCTGCTGGGTCGACCCTGAGGGCAGCTGTAGCTGCTGGACCTGCCTTGAGGCCAGCTGTAGCTGCTTGGCCACCTCTGCAGGCAGCTGTAGTGATGAACGCTTCAGCTGCTGAGCTGATGCTGTGGGCAGCTGTAGCAGCTGCTTATGATCTGTGTCCATGGCTGTATGTGGCTCATATTCAGCTGTCTTATATGGATCCTAAATATAGTTACACATAATATGATAATAATCACAACACAAACTTCACAAAATCTAAAATGTGCAACTAGAATTTCAAAGATATAAAATTTATATCCATTCAATCTCTTTCATGAACATAAGTTTGTCCTACAAGTTACCATAATATTATTTGACAACTGCTGTAACTCAGAGTACTTGCAGTTAGCAGATTACTCATTCTACATTCTACAACATTTAAACAACATTCTACATTAAAACATCTAAAAAGTTCATAGATCTTGAGTACAAAACACTGTTGCAAAAATATGACAATATTAGTCAACAGTAAACTAAGTTGCAAAAATATGACAATATTTATACGAAAGATAAACAATGGTACCTGTGGTTTTAAGAAATTAACCTGTGGTATGGCCGAAAGGTGTAGTTAAATAAAGTTCTATGTCAGCGTTTGTCTGTGGGTCTGCAGAGATACAACTCAATCTGCTTCCGTGGAACATTTCAACCAATGGATGAGAATTTGACGTCCGGTTTCTCGCCCAAAGAGAAAAGGGGAGTGGTGGATGAGGTGGTAGTTTCTCATCTACTTGGAGCTGATATGAACGCTGAGTTGAAGATCACTTTAGATAGTAGGATTGTAGCACAACTGACAAATGAAAATGGTCTGTGTGATAGAGAACGACTGAGCACCGACTCACAGCCTGTAGCTCTCCGTCTTCTTACTTAGTCTCTCTCTCTCTCGCTATCTCTCTCGCTCTTTCTCTCTCTCTCTAATTGTCTCTCTCTTTCTCAATGACGTTCATTAATTAAGTAACTGTTCTGTATATTAATAATAATATGTTGTTACATGTGTAATAAAGTGTTTTTCTTATTTATCATGGAGATTATTAATTAGACTATGTAGCTATAAAAAGTCTAACGTTATGAATCTTATGATTCAATTTTTGATACATGTACTTTGGACAAGATTTAATTAACCAGTCGTTCCATTATTCGCTCATTGTTGGCCTACTTAGAATACAATTGCTAACAAGGCCTGTGCTAATTCTCAGTGATGGGCAGAATAGTTATCACTCTTACGAAACATGTACAGTTTTCAGTTATTCTATTCTAATCTTTTTCGTAGCGCACACACGTAAAGAATTAACATAATAAAAAGATAAAAGTGCATGGAAGTTGAAATAGTCTTTATGAAAGTCAAATTAGCCATCCTACACAAAACACAGGGAACGTGAAATGGATGCCAACGGCCCGAAGGCACTGACAAAAGTAACGTACATAACATAACAAAATGCGTACAATTATTGTTCAGAATACAAATATCTTCACAACTGTTTCGAAAATTTAAATACACTGTGTTTCCTAAAAAATCGAGACCACGATATATGTGTTTGATTTTCTACCAAAGTAATAGTGCGTTTCCTATTCTCTATGGCATGCATCAACAGGGGTCTATTTTAATTTACATTGAAAATATTAATTGAATTTGACGAAATAGGAATCCATACCTTGCTAGGAGCCACGCACACTACATTAAATATCTCAGTAATTTTGAGTCCAATTCTCTCGAAATTGTCCATATAAATCACAAGTAGGCCCCTTTTGATGCTTGCCAAATAACAAAAGAATCAGACTATTACTTAGATAGAAAATCAAAAGCATTTAACGGTCTCGTTTGTTGGAAATTTAGTGTAGCAGATACAAGTGTAGTTTCTAATACGGGTTGAATATATAATTTTATATGTATTTTATTGTATCAAATTGACTACAATTTCATTAATTTCATTCATTAATTTCAATTCATTAATTTCAAGTCGTGTAATTATTGTTGGTATTGTCATTGTAAAGCATAAAGTAGAGGCCTACAAGGTCCACTGATCCATTGTATGGATAAGCTGACCAGAGTCAACTAGCGTAATGCGGATAACAAGTTACTATAGAACTGCTCCTTATAAAACTCTTTATATTGTATCTCATTACGAAGAATACTAGAAACTGAGGAACAGTAACTGTGAACTCTAAAGATTAAACAATAAGTCTGTATGCTTGCACTAATTCTATAGCAATAGCCGGGTTAGACGTCTACTTCGCTGCAAGAAGGCATCATCAGCAACGGGTCCGCTAACAAATATATCAGCGCAAGACGCCTCCAACAAACTCCTAAGAGTTTGTAGTCAGTGGCGTCACCAGGATTGTTGTTCAGGGGGAGCGCAGATTTGTTAAAGACACAAAACACATTTAATTACTATACGTACCTAACACTGTAACACATACAAGTAGAAAAGCATATATTTAATGCATAGCTTCTCACAAAGATGCCTATGCATTATACAATACAGAAGGGTTAAGATTCAAGAATCAATAATGACAGATTATGCCATAACAAAAACTATTCGTACCTGTATTGTAAACAATATTTTGTATAAGAAAATATAATAAAATCTCAGGGGGAACGTACGCTCCAGCGCTTCAATGGTAGTGACGCTACTGTTTGTAGTCGACAAACTTGTTATTTTGTCAGTTTTCTATTTTGCTATTCTCGCCACTTTTCAAACACAATGCGGATAGTTTGCATACTTTCCATTAATCGTTAAATACAATTATATGTCCTAAAGAAGTTTTGTTCCTATAAGTTAGAAAACTAAAAGCCGAATTTAACGTCAGTTTCGCCACCTATCGGCTAGATCAGTGACGGGTGAGCTTTGGGATTCGAACCGTGAAACTATTGGACCCGAGTCGGACACTAAACCGATGTGCTACTGGTTCAGGGACAATGCAAAATAAACCGACGTAAGTTCATATACAATAATATTTAATATTTAATTTTGAGCACATGGCTTTCCATAACATTTAGGATGGTTCAGAATCGATACCCGGCGTTTTGTAATGCCTAAACCTTTAATATCTAACTATAATATTCTATATTGATATTTTCATTACTATTCATAATTTATTCTATCCCTTGTTGGGTCCGGGATATTTGAGAATAGTTCAACCGGTAACTGCACATGCTTCGTAAGAGCCGACTAACGCAGATACTGAGGAAGGCAATGGCAAACCACCTCAGAAATCTATATTTTCCTTGAACAAAGGCATGACTTTAGGTGTGGAAAAGGCAAAGCCTTTGTGATGAGACGGATTTCTTAGGTTGATCGATGGTGTGCTCATTAAAGAGCGAGATAGTTGATTGTGTGTATAAATTTTTGCCTTAGACCTGCCACGTGGCAGAGCACTGGATAGATAAATAGATTCATAATTTACTACGAGTGGTATAATATTTTAGAGGCGATATAGAAATGTCCCTTTTGCATCATGTTGTATTTGATTATGCCGTGCGATGGATTTGACTGAATGTCTGTAGTTCTATTTCAATATTAATGAGGAATAATATAACAATTATATATAATTTTGCGAAATATATTTGCCTTGACAGAAATATTTTGATTTGGAGGTGGTAGATAACGGTTCGACGGTGCATTTGATCAATCAATAAGCAACAGTTTGGGGTCAGTGGAACAAATGGGTGATAATCCGGGTTGGATGGCCGAGTCGATAGCAAGCTTGCCTGATAAGCAGGAGGTCATAGGTTCTATTCCCAGCCGGGTCCGTCTCTGACAGTATCCTTGGATACGGAAACAGACGCCAAGCTTAGCTTTTTTTAAATACGGTGACCAATCAGACAGTGACAGATTGAGAGAACAGCATTTGTATTAAGCTAATTGCATCTCTCTATCTATCCAATGCTCTGCCACATAGCAGGTGCGAAGCAAAAATCTTACACACTGTCTACTTTTCGAGCATATCCCAAGGTCCATTACATACGTAACTCTCAGTAATGGTAATGAATTAACATTAGACGATACATATAATGTAATGATACTCCTTTGATATTAGACAAATATATTATTTGGCATTTGTCAGATGCAATAGACTTACTTCAAAGGAGGCCCACCTACAAATGATCTCCAAGAAAATATGGCATACAAACTACAGTTACATGCCATGGACTTTCCGTGGAATCAGATTTCTCATATTAAAATTAGTAATATTGACGTCTGGAATTCGTCGATCGATCGATTTTGCAAAAATTTCTTATTAATGTCTAGTTGCTTTAAGTCATTGGCTTATAAAACAGAAAGATAGGCTACATATAATACTCAGAGAGTGCATAAAATTATGACCCATAAATTTGAAAAAGCAAACAATCGTTCGTTGAAAAGGCTAAAGCCAAATTCAACGTCAGTTGTGCGGTCTAACGGTTACATCAGTGACGGGCGATCTCTAGGATTCGAACCCCTGAATGTCTCCAAGTCGGAGACTCAACCGATGTGCTATCGGTTCAGCACATTTGATAAATTCTATGCATAACAGGTCAAGTAACTAAGTAACTGTTACTTTGTCTACATTCTCATACCTCCTTTCAAACCGTTTTGGGTAAACCGGTCTGCAGTGAAATATGTTGTTGGGACGTCCCTGACGTCACATCATCCCTGCCTGAGAAGCAGACGTTAAATCTTTATTATGAATTATTAATATCACCTGTACAGATGTGCTTATTGCCAGCGAGAAAGAATAATTCGCGACACCCGCAGATGTAAGATCCGTCTGTATTGTTGCATATTTGTTCACAACCTCCATTATTCGTAAGGCATTCGTCTATATCTGAATACAAGACAATATAGGCCTAATAAATGATTATTGTAACAATTATAAGCAAGGTAGGTATAAGGTAGGACCGATAGGCCAGGTTAATCTGTAACACGGTTGGCATCGTTGAATTTAATTGTAGTCCACTGAAGATCGACATGTATTTTTTGCCACAGATTTTTGCTGCAATATTAAAGTTCGTTGATATTATATTTCTTATTTCTTATTTATCATGGAGATTATTAATTAGACTATGTAGCTATAAAAAATCTAACGTTATGAATCTTATGATTCAATTTTTGACACATGTACTATGGACAAGATTTAATTAACCAGTCGTTCCATTATTCGCTCATTGTTGGCCTACTCAGTATACAATTGCTAACAATGCCTGTGCTAATTTTCAGTGATGGGCAGAATAGTTATCACATATATCTCTCTCTCTCTCTTTCTCTCTCTCTCTCTTTTCACTCTAGTGTAGTGCCAAATGGAATGTCCAATTAACAACTTTTCTCAAGTCTACTATCTCACTCAGTAATGAGCGAACATACTAACAACAAATCGAACTCATCACAATGTCTTAGCCTTTAACACTCTCACTATGATTACTTTCTTCAAGGAAAAATTATGGGAACTGAGGTGGTTTGTCTTTCGCAGTAGGCCTATATGCGTTAGTAGACAATTACGAAACATGTACAGTTTTCAGTTTTGTTTTTTCTAATATTTTTCGTAGCGCACACAATTAAAGAATTAACATAATAAAAAGATAAAAGTGAATGGAAGTTGAAATAGTCTTTATGAAAGTCAAATTAGCCATCCCATACAAAACACAGGGAACATAAAATGGATGACAATGGCCCGAAGGCACTGACAAAAGTAACGTACATAACAAAATGCATACAGTTATTGTTCAGAATACGAATATCTTTCAAAACTCTTTTGAAAATTTAAATACATTATGTTTCCTAAAAACAGAGACCGCTACATATGTGTTTGATTTTCTACCAAAGTAATAGTGCGTTTCGTATTCTCTATAGCAAGCATCAACCGGGGCCTATTCTTAATTTATATTGAAAATCTCCAGAGAATTTGACGAATTAGGAATCAAGACCTTACTAGGAGCCACGCACACTACATTAAATATCTCAGTAATTTTGCGTCGAATTCTATCGAAATTGTCAATATAAATCACACGTTTATAAATCACAAGTAGGCCCCTTTAGATGCTTGCCAAATAACAAAAGAATCAGACTATTACTTAGATAGAAAATCAAAAACATTTAACGGTCTAGTTTTTTTTAAATTTAGTGTAGCAGATACAAGTGTGGATTTGGGTGAACTTATATAGTTCTATTTGAATTTTAATGAGGAATAATATAACAGTTATATATAATTTTGCGAAATATATTTGCCTTGAGAGAAATAGTTTGATTTGGAGGTGGTAGATAGCGGTTCTACAATGCATTTGGTCAATCAATAAGCAACAGTTTTAGGTCAGTGAAACAAATGGATGATAGGCCTAATCCCGACTGGATGGCGGAGTCGATAGCAAGCTTGCCTGATAAGCAGGAGGTCATAGGTCCTATTCCCAGCCGGGTCCGTCTCTGACAGTATCCTTGGATACGGAAACAGACGCCAAGCTTACCTTTTCTTAAATACGATGACCAATCAGACAGTGACAGATTGAGAGAACCGCATTTTCATTAAGCTAATTGCATCTCTCTATCTATCCAATGCTCTGCCACATAGCAGGTCCGAAGCAAAAATCTTACACACTGTCTACTTTTCGAGCATATCCCAAGGTCCATTACATACGTAACTCTCAGTAATGGTAATGAATTAACATTAGACGATACATATAATGTAATGATACTCCTTTGATATTAGACAAATATATTATTTGGCATTTGTCAGATGCAATAGACTTACTTCAAAGGAGGCCCACCTACAAATGATCTCCAAGAAAATATGGCATACAAACTACAGTTACATGCCATGGACTTTCCGTGGAATCAGATTTCTCATATTAAAATTAGTAATATTGACGTCTGGAATTCGTCGATCGATCGATTTTGCAAAAATTTCTTATTAATGTCTAGTTGCTTTAAGTCATTGGCTTATAAAACAGAAAGATAGGCTACATATAATACTCAGAGAGTGCATAAAATTATGACCCATAAATTTGAAAAAGCAAACAATCGTTCGTTGAAAAGGCTAAAGCCAAATTCAACGTCAGTTGTGC
>JAQFZF010001505.1:0-13972 GCA_034695365.1 Enchytraeus norvegicus | reverse complement strand
CCGACTAACGCAGATACTGAGGAAGGCAATGGAAAACCACCTCAGAAACCTATATTTTCCTTGAACAAAGGCATCAGTTTAGGTGTGGAAAAGGCAAAGCCTTTGTGGAGAGACGGACTTATTGGGTTGGTCGATGGTGTGCTCATTAAAGAGCTAGATAGTTGATTGTGTGTAGGAATTTTTGCCTTGGACCTGCCACGTGGCAGAGCACTGGATAGATAGACTCCGTAGAAGCATTTGTAGGCTACAGTATATACAGCAGCTGATAGAACAATGGCCTGTTAGTTGTTTGTCCTATATCACTCAAGCTTTGTTGCCTGATCCGAGTGTCATCATTTCCTGGCACGTGCAATGAAAACCTTTTTATCGATCACTCACTCTGAATAATTGATCAATATAAAATCTTGTACGGAATATTTATACTGGCTGTAGGGTTGCGGTCATCGGTGGCTCAATTGATAATATCTTGGATTTATTATTATTTAAAATTATTTTGTATTATCATTAGACTCCGAAAAGGGTTAGACAAAATAAATTAACAATTGCAAATTGTACATTGATTATGTATTTAGAAAATAAATTGAGAGCGCTTAGATCGGTAAGGCCTACTGCATGGCATTGAAATGCATAGGCTTACATGAATTACAAATAATTATGCCCTAATCGCGTTATTATTATGCATTTTATGAAGCGTACAAAATTTAAAATAATAGGGGCCTAATGTATAATTATCATTTTACTCAATTTAAAATGGTACATCGTTGACGGTCTGATAATAGTAATAAATTCATGAAATACTAATGCACCTATAATTATTATATATTTATACCCGGCAGCGAATAATGGAGAAGAGCTGTAATCCTGTAACATTGTAGGTTTACAGTTTACTTACACCTTGGAAATCATTGGAACTATAATCCACGCTATAATAAACCACGAAAGTCAATATTTACATAGGCATTAAGTACCGTAGGCCTACTCATTTCTATAAAATTCAGCTATTTTTGGACATAACAGGTTGTTTCTGCAATTATCCTGAATTGACATTGTTTGCTGTATAGTTTGGTCTGCAATTATTTCTAACATTATTATTTGGCGCATTGGTATTGCTTCACGTAGACAGTTTATAGTATTACGAAGTCAAATCATATTAATTTTACTTCTTTCTCAGTGTACTTTCTAATGGCAGGTCCGGTCCTTATGTACGTAAGAGGCTACTCTAGCAGATACGACAGTCTTGTCGATGTGATGATTAGCCGTGTGGCAATAATGTCTAAGTTATCATACATCCCTCTACTATAGACCAATTGGTCGACCAACTTGCAGAGATCGAGGCTGCCACACCGGATGTGGCCTTAAGACTACTTAACTCTTCATTGTCCAATTAGCGCCATTGTGGCTTTTTTTTATAAAGTGGCGCTTTATAAATGTACTCATTATTATTATCATTAATGTTATATAACAATTCCATACCTCTCTATCCTCAGTTTTTCTTTTATATCCACGTATCACTTCCATTAACACTTCAACTATCACTTCAATTATCACTTCAATTATACATCAGATTAAGCAATATTGTTACATACACTTATTGCCGTACATCTCGGAAGCTATATTTCTATATTGCTTGATAAAAATCCACTTGTAACACAACGCTCCATTCTTACAAGTTTTGCAAAATCAAGAACTTGTCAGGTCATCTTGATTATCACCTCTCAATAACATTGCATTCTCATCTCTAGGCCTATAGATACAGGCTGCAGCCGCTTCTCACCATATGATCTTTTCCATCGCAACACACTTAGTTTTACGATAAATTTTACGTTCCAGCTCGTACTTACATTTGATTTAGAGGTAATGAATGCTATAATTGTTAGTGAACGAGTTTTATTGCGAAACACCGATGTTATATTTGGTTTTTAATGCTTGACGTTCGATCAAATTTATTGACCATAACGCAGATGTATTCTAACTGATGTGAAGTTGGCGTCATGAAAACTTAGTGCTGCTTTTCTCAGGCAGTTGGCCATAGGACCATACAGACCCCCCCCCCCCAATTACCATAAACATTTTATTATTTTGTAAGATCACTGCAATTATTTTGTACATTCTCTCTCTCACTAATGCACTGCCATAAGGCAGGTCCATGTATTCATATTCTGAAACACATTCACCTTTCACGCTCACTAATGAGCACTCCATCGATCATCAAATCGTTCCCATCAAATAGGCCATGCCTTTACCACACCAATAATGAAATGTACTTTACAAGCAACAATTACAAATTATTTGTAACAAAACTTCCAAAGTTATTCTCTCAATTTATTTTTGTTTTGTTTTGGCATTTACACAATGCATCCGTACAGTCCCGGCTGGATAGCGTAGTCGGTAGCACGCATTCCCGAATTGCTGAAGGCCACGGGTTCTAGCCCAAGCTTGGTACACTTATTAGAAGCAAATTGATAGTAGATTTGACACAGTGCCTCATGACGAGGGACACTTTAACGTTCTCAGTATGGGTACAGCAGATCATGTTTAACGTGATTGTCTGTAACTGTATCGTGTAGACACAGTACAGACGAACAGTATTAGTAGTAGGAATATGGGCAGGGGTAGGGTAGGGGTGGAGGTTGGTAGGGGTAGGTTAGGCTTGGGGTGTGGGTATCGTTAAGGTCTGGGTTAGGTTTTGGTTAGGATTTTGGCTAGGGTTAACTTAAGTTGCTGTAATTGTACCGTTAACGTAAATTCTCCGACGTGGGCTCCCCCAATATTACATTCTGTCGAAGCCACTGCAGTTCTGTGGTTTTATTGCGTATTGGAGTGAAAGCACATAGCGATAGCATAAAGCGTCCAAGTTAACGCGGAGGAACGGGTCCGTTTTTCGCTGGAGTTGTCCCTTAAGGCGATGGAATGCTTTCCAGCATCAACAGACCAGCAATATCAGGATCATATAAGATGGAATAAACCGTCACCTATCCGACATGATCCAGTTGTACGTGTTGTACAGCTACTGATGTTACTGTACGCGTTTTGTTGTACAACTACCGAGGTCACTGTACGCGTTGTGTTGCACAACTACTGATGTTACTGTACGCGTTGTGTTGTACAACTACTGATGTTACTGTACGCGGGAGGGTACATCAGGTACGAGGGTACGTCCATGACATCGCCTTCGGTTGAGGAACCGGACGTTAAATCCTCATTGATTGATTGATCAGTGACGGTACAAGCCCTGAGATTCAAACTGAGGACCGATATTGAACCCCATCCAACGCATACTTTCGTCAAGTTTTACCCGTGATAATGGACGACCATTATCTCTCTCTCTCTCTCTCTCTCTCTCTCTCTGTATCTCTCTATCTCTCTCTGTATCTCTAGTACACTGCCAAATGCAGGTCCAAGTTACATATCCTGAAACAGTCTGCTCACTAATGAGAATTCCAACGATCACACCTAAAATATTATTTTATGTAACCTTTTTCTTTGGAATATATAACTGACTTCCGATGTGGTTTCCTGTTGCCTTCCTCAGTAAGGAAATATCTACGTTACTCGGCCTTTACGAAATATGTGCAGTTTTCAGTCGGTCTATTCTCAAGTTTCCCGGTACCAACACGGGACGACCATTATATTATGTGTATTTCTAAAATAATAAACCCTAATTTAACTTTAGTTTCGCGACCTAGAGGCTACGTCAGTGACGGGTGAGTCCACGGATCTGAACCGAGAATCTTTGGAACCCGTCGCATAATCAATCAATCAATCAACGAGGATTTAACGTCAGGTTCCTCACCCAAAGGTGATGTCAGGGACGTTAACCAACAGTGTCATCGGCCCAGCTAACACCGGTACGGATATCCTATAGCAACTGACCGTCAGATAAAATACTGCTGCCATGGCTTCGGGCAGTCGTTCAAGCAGAAATCACTGGTTGACTTGGGAAGTTTGTTCAATAATTGAATAGCTGATGATTTCAGCGCCAAACTGCATTGACAGTTTTGCAATTCTCATGAGTCAACGGTTATGACTTTATGCCCAGTTTTCTCTGATTTGATCTTCCGATTCTTGCAAGGATGCTATACTGGAAGGATATAACGTCACAAATAATTTCGTGATATGAAACTTTCTCTTGTTCTCTATTTTATATAGGCTGCTCAACATTTAATCTCTCGCTCTTCTCTCTCTCTCTGTCTCCCTCAATCTGTCTCTGTCTGTCAGTCAGTCAGTCTGTCTATCAGCCTGTCAGTCTGTCAGTCCGTCTGTCTGTCTGTCTCTCTCTCTCTCTCTCTTTCTCTCTCTCTCTCTCTTTCTCTCTCAGTACACTGCCTAATGGCAGGTCCATGAGGACATGACGTACAGCTGTATAGTTTCGGTGCCATATTTTCTTGGAAATAATTTTATTTTCTGAGGTGGGTCTCCTTATTCTTCCTCAGTGATTGCGTTACTCGGTTTCTACGAAATATGCGCAGCTTTCGGTTGGATTATTGTAAAGTTTGTCCCGGAATCAACACCTTTTTATTATAATGTTTAGAGTACTTATAATATTGCGCGTAGAAAATCAGGAAGCTTCAGCATTACATGCATTTCACGTAGTAAGAGGCTTCCCATCCAAATCTGGTTTTAAATACATGATTTACAAATATCAAATGATTTACAAATATCTGGTTTACAAATATCAGGATTCCAGTCTCTTATTACTCCAAGATTTCCATGCCCAGCAAACACAGGAGTCCACACATGCCAACAGTCACGAACCCTCCACGAAACTCTCTCCCCATAGACTGGAGTGCAATCCCAAATTTGTTTGCCTGGTGAGTAGTCTGCGAAGTTATCAGCAAATTTTGGACAATCCATGAATCATTAGTGCTTAGACTAATGAATGGTTCAAGATATAAATTTAAACATAATATGCACTTCATCATTATGGAACTACAGAAAACTGACGTGAAGAACTAAGTCCAGTTTCTCACGCCTTCGGGAGAGGAACCGGACGTTAAATACTCTTTGTATTGTCTATCTATCCAGTGCTCTGCCACGTGGCAGGTCCAAGGCAACAATTCATGCAGATAATCAACTACTTCGCTCTTTAATGAGCACACCATAGACAAACCCAATAAGTCCGTCTCATCACAAAGGCTTTGGCTTTTCCACGCCTAAAATGATTCCTTTGTTCAAGGAAAATATAGGTTTCTGAGGTGGTTTTCCATTGTATTGTATTGTATTGTAAATGTACAAAGAGATTATATATAGGTTATCCAACTGGGACAGTAATTTTTATCTAAAATACTTTCATTCATTTATTCTTTTATTTCACTTTACCGCTAAATGTCAGTTAATCCTTCACTAATTTAATTTCAATTAAATATAATATCATGTTCACAATCAACGCACAGAATTTAATAAAAATAATCGTTGTGAATATTGTGTTTAAGTTAATGCTAAAGTAGAAAAATAAATGAAGCCTGCACAGGTACCTACTTCAACCCCTTCCGCATTTTAATTAATAGATAATTATAATTAAATAAAGGATAAAGTTAACCCCCATTAAAATACAAAGAGAAAATTTAATATCAGAATTAATGAGTGAGAATTGGCGACAGTATTCTCTTTCAGAACAAATATTTCATTAATCATAACAGACTAAAACAATTCAATTGTCTCGATAACTATTTAGCATTAATATGTAATTAGAGAGTGGAGCTTAATTGCAATCAATACTAGCTGATAGCTATGGGGAGTTAATTAGGCCACTTGTGCAGTTCTCCGGTGGCGTCGCTACCGTTGAAGCGCTGGAGCGTACGCTCCCCCTGAGATTTTTTGTATATTTTTATACAAAGTATTTTTTACAATGCGAATTATCTCGGTTATGTCATAATCCTGAATCATTAATGCTTCAATCTAAACCTTTCCGTATTGAATAATGCATAGGCCTATAGGCTTATATGTGAGTTATGCATTAAATAGGCCTACATGCTTTTTTACTTGCATGTGTTACAGTGTTAATTAGTGACGTATAGTAATGAAATGTGCTATTGAAAGAAATTCTGTGCTCCCCTGAACAAAATCCTGGCGACGCCACTGCAGTTTTGTGTTTATTGTAGATTCGGCCTAGTATCAATGACTAACACCAACTTGTTGCACTAAAAATAAATCAATGAATTTAGCAGGTTTCACAGTACATCCAACGATTGTTTCTGAAAGCCGAGATTTCAAAGGTATATCGTGTTGAATAAGCTAATAGAAATATAATTAGTACGGTATAAATATTGATGAACGTTCAATTTTCTTTTTCTTTTCATTTATTTCTTACTCCTAGAGCACTATTTTGTGCAATTAGCCAGCTAGCTATAGCGTGTAAATTGTTGTATGATGTAAATTGTCATTGTTAATTTGTAAACAGTAAATCTTACACGGCTGTCTAACCTTTTTTGGCGTTTAAAATGTTGTGAAAATGTGTTAAGTGTGTAAATGAATGCAATTAGGTGGTTTTGAAATAAAATAAATAAATAACTTTAAAAATAGATTAAAAATGAGGTACTTGTCCCTTAATTCACCCAAATTAATTTTTTATTAAATTATACTATAAACTATTTGGGTTAACACATCAATGATAATAAATACAGTAAGTAACACATCAATGATAATAAATAAAGTAAGTAACACATCAATGATAATAAATACAGTAAGTAACACATCAATGATAATAAATACAGTAACACATCAATGATAATAAATACAGTAAGTAACACGTCAATGATAATAAATACAGTAAGTAACACGTCAATGATAATAAATACAGTAAGTAACACATCAATGATAATAAATACAGTAAGTAACACATCCATGATAATAAATACAGTGACAACAAAATGTTTAAACTTTCACAAAAGTTGTAAAACTAAAGAAGGGTTATAGCGTATGGTTCCGCTTCACAAGGACACTGTTAGAGACGGATCTGGTCTGGGACTGGAACCCCTAACCTCCTGCTTATCAGGCAATTACTCAACCGACTAGATCATTCAACCGGGACAGTGATGCCACGGGGTAATAGAGCCGAGAGTAAGGTTGTTAGCTTTCGCTCTGATGTACCGTAATGGAATTCAAGTGATGTGGGGTCGAATGTCACGTCGGTCAGTAAATTACCCCAGCACCCTTGGCGCGGGTTTGTAATCGGTGCCGGTAGGTTCGTCGTGTATCTGAGCCAGCTGCCATGTGCTCTTTTCAAAAGACAAAGGTACGATGTATTAAGGTGAGACAAAAATGAAATAAAAATAAACAGCAACTAAGAAAGGCATTTTAAAAAGATGCGTCCTGTCATCTGTCGAATACACGAATACAAAAATTAAATAAAAATATAACAGGTGCTCTACGTAAGTTGCATTCAATCTTCCAGCGTTCTGGTACACTGTACATAGATCATTGAGCCTTGATAATCTACTTGATAAGCAAATGTAGCCCATACAATATGACCTAGACTTTCCATGATAAAACAGAATGATATCATGGCATGGCATCCCTTGCCGAATGCACATATCCAAACCCTAGTGCGGCACAACATAGGCCATATATAATATTAATCTTCATTTCGCTAGATGGCCACAGTCACTACTTATTTCAATTTTGTAATACTATTTGATATTTCTTATTCAGATACACAATATACAAATACTCAAATATACAACAATCAATTATAAATTCGAATATGCAGGCCTACTATATCATTAAAAATATAAATTGAAACTCTTGCAAAATCAAATAAAAAGCAAAAGTCTATGTTAGGATACAGAATAGTTGATCTGTTAGTACACCATTGTTAATCTGAAGTCTTACTACGAGCGTTATAATTAGGCCATAACAAGAATATATAGCATAGGATTTGTGGGCCCGCCTGTGTGAGATGTTTCTCCATTCTTTTTTACATAGGCCTGCCATAGATGCTCATTTTGTTTAGGAAATAGATACGTAGTATATGGAATGATTGAATGCGAATCCATGTTTTTTCTAACAGCGCAAGATTTTAAAGCGCTGAACTTTGGCTAGGCAATATTTCGTGTACAACCAATATAATAAAACATCCAGACTAGAAAAATGAGGTTGAACTTGCTTTTATCGTTATTAGAGTCGTTGACGTTGAGGTAGGTAGACTCGTAGTTAGTTTTGCTAGATCTCTATATTCGGTCACTATTAGGCATAGGCCTATGTATTCTATTTATTTTGAAAATCGCGAATCCTATCAAATGTCCTATATCAAAATTAGTAAGCGACAAATAGCTAGGCGAGTAGGCCTAATGTCTAGGCCTACAATTATTAGAATCGATATTTTGTCAACTTTCTCATATCTTAGCCTTACAAGTTACTATTGATCATATATATGCCTAATACAATAGTCACTTTGCGAATGAATTTTCTTGTAGGATGATCTGTTGTCAATAAATTCACATAGTCAAATTTATATAAAAACAAAACTTCGCCTAGGCTATTTATCTATCTAAGCCTAGGCCCACTTTATATTGGCCTTAATTCGCGTGAAGAGATAAGAAAATAAACTTGTTTTCCAACAAGCTCTAAATAAATAGCTATTAAATACGTTAACGCTTCCAGTCTTGCTGAAAATATTCACCATATAGGCTATGTACAACATTTTATAATTACTAGGTTCGTCTGGCTGTTTATAACGCACGCAGAGTCTCAGTTCACCAACTCGTGATGTTTTACAGTAGTAATGATTAAAAACTGGATTAATATATTACCCTGACCATCCATATTAATTCTCTGTGTAACCTTACTAGCGTTAGTATATAATACAGTGTGTCATTAACAGTTTATATCGTTGCATGTACAATTGTACATTTGAGTTTTTAATATAGATGGAATCAATGCGTAGGTTTGTGTATCTGCTGTCACTGCTATGGTGATATATTATAGGGCATATGTTGTGCCTCACTAGGGTTTGGATATTTGCATCCCGAATCGTATTGCAAAATCAAACAGGTCCCTTTGTACAGTACCTTATCACTATTTAATTGATAATTTACATTAAAAGGTACGAACTTGGCAGATGAAAAGTTTGGTGTTTCGATTAAACGTCACGACTGTATTTCAAATAGAAATGCCTTCTTCGAATCCCCGGCTAACCTGCCACTGATGTACTTATGAGATACAAAACTTATTATGAACCAGGCTTTGCTTTAACTATTACTATTCTCTTTTGTAAGTCAAAACCATACGATCTCGTTAATAATTCCATAATGAAGCGTTCAAATGCATGGATTGTGCAATGGTAGACCTACAATGTATGGTAGATAACTTCTATGAAATTACACATGCTACGACCTAATTTAAAATTGATCCATATTCCTGGAATACGAAGAACTTCGTCGATATTTATAGAAAACTAATAATTATAAGTATTGACAATTCTGTGCAGAACAATAATTGAGATTCAGCCGTTTGTTGTCGGTTGAAAAAGACGAAAAACACGGAAACGATTGTTGAGCAGATTGTATAAACAATGAGATAGAGAGCGCTGTGGGTATTTAAGTAAATGAAGCGTTGGTTCCCATTCAATCACTGCATGCTGATAACAATCCTGTTGTTTTATTCTACTGACGCGTGAATCCATAAATCTATGCCTCTGTATCTATCTGTTTTGAGTGAAAGTAGGTCAATTTGAAGAACCTAAACCTAAAAGACCCTATAATTAGGTCAATATGAAGAACCTATACCTAAAGAAGCAATACCTAGGTCAATTTGAAGAACCTATACCTTCTATAAAACATATACCTAGGTCAATTCGAAGAACCTATTCCACAGGTCTGTGATGCATGATTCAATTACCAAATTGGATGGTTATATAGAGTGGGGCTAGCAACCTCACCGTCAGATTAATAACTTCATCAACTGTGTTCTGCAATCTCTCAGGATAGGAATCATCTCTACGCCTACTTTCGGTAACGAATATGGTACATCACCTTTATTTTTATATTTAAGAGAGGGGTCCCGGCTGGCTTGAAGGGTCATGGACAGTGCTCGTATTACGTGGGCCATCAGTCTAGGAGGCCAACGTAATGTCCATCGATTTCAGGGGTTCAGGGAACAGAAACCCACAAAATACTCAAAATTAGGAAAATGCATAGTATTTGCAGATCCATTCCCATGCCCCCCCCCCCACTAAAAAAAACCTTCAACCGAGGCTAATACTATTTTTCTCAAACTATTCAAGCACACAGGAATGGGATCTCCGGACTGTTCGGCAGAACCACATCCGGTGTGTCAGACTTTTTTTTAAAGTTTTTCATGAAACACTTTATAGGCTACTATTAGGCCAATTTGAGTGTTTCGTTTAATTTACTTTTTTAACCACTATAGCATTACAGAGTTGCGCATTAAATAGTAACTATTGATTGTTGAAAATTATAGAGCAAACAGATATTATTCTAAACAGATAGTAACATAATTGCAGTAACTCTACCCTCTTATATTATTCAAAATATCTAATATCCTAATGCTCTTAGGATGTCCCATAGTTTCCTAAATTCCGGATATCTTAAGAATGGATGGCGACTCTATCCGATTGTGACCGAACAATGGTGCCATTGCCTCGGCTACAATTTCTCATCGCAGCGTTGCCATTACTGGAGTGAAAACCTCTGTCATCTGGCGCCATCCTGGCGACATGTCTTCTTTATTATGAGCGTCAGTGTGGCACCTTTCATCATTAAGTCCTTACAGGACTGTCGATGGAATAGTAGAGGTTAGTTGAGAAAGAGTGGGCCACAGTTTGGTTTTTTTGGGTCGGGTTTTAGAAATTACTGCAGATGACGTCACTGACATCATCCCTGGATGTGGAAAATTCTCACTAAATCGACGAGAAATTTAATCTTCTCTGTAACATTATGTGTGAAATTCCCTGCTTCCTGTATATTCGGTAGAGCCACAACATACTTTTTCTTTACTTTTTGGTAGCCTGAGGACAATAATTATAGTCAATATTCCCAGCCGGGTCGTCTCTGACAGTATCCTTGGATACGGAAACAGACGTTAAACTTACCCTTTAGCGTTTTAAATTTAAATTAGGCATTTTCTTATATCGTTCAGCAGCTTCTATACCCTATATTGCTAATAGCAGAGGTTATGTATATTTACATTCCCCAGCTTTGCACGACTGCACCAGCTAGTCACTTTGGAAACAAATCCCATCTTTTTTACTAAGGTTCGATAACAACATCTATCTGCGCTGACACATGGCAGGTCCAAGTCAAAGATACACATGCACAGTCTGCCATCTCGCTCTTTAATGAGCACACCATATCCCATGCCAGAGGTCTTACAACAAAAAATAATACCCTTGTTCAAGAGAATTATGGATATGATGTCATTTTTCCTCATTGACTGCATTAGTCTACTTCAACGAAACATATGCAGCTCTCAGTTGGTTAACTCTCAAGTGTATCAAACACAGAAAAACACCATCATACTGTGCAGTCCGTCTCACACCATATTCTTGGATAGAAAAACAGACTTTAAACTTATCTTTACAGCTTTATACTTGAACTAAATCGAGCGTGATAATATTATCTTCCAACTCGGTGATCAGTAATAGACTGCAGCCCGCGTTGTGGAGTAAACCTGTGAAAAGTATAACCCCAATCTTTGTGACGGTAGTGCTACACTGTGTTAGGGCGTCTTAAAGATAAGCATTGTGCTTCTGAACCAGTGGCGGCGCCACACTAGGTCGTACCAGGTCAAGGGACGTGCAAAAAAGCTTCTGACCTGGTGTATGACCTGGTGACCAGACCTGCCTGATTATTTTGTGTTTATAGCTTTACCGTTTCTTACGACCTGCCTATAGTTTTTAATTATCTGGCTATGACCTGGTTGCTCGGACGGTCTGGCGCTGCCACTGTTCTGAACCTTGACGTTAAACACAGTCAAACCTCTAAATAACTGCGACCGGTATCTCGAGCTTCCTCAACTAGCCTCTATTCGACAGAAGAGCTTAGTCCACACGGCCGATAGAGAGTATAGCGGAAGCTATAGGATAGAGCTGTGCTTGTAGGATAAAGAAATGATATAAGAAAAGAGAGTCGATGATAAGACCTACAGGAAATTTATAATAATGTAAATCAATACCGCAAAACAACAGGGAGAATTGTGTATCGATAATAGTACAGAATGAGATGATACGCAAAGAGTTGACAAATGTACACAAATAAAAATAAATCCTGGATCCACCATCGGAGCATGCCAATCCTATCGTTATTATGTAACTAAATTGATATTTGAGATTGATCAATAGAAATATCAGTATTGCAATTATTTCCTTTTAGTGCGAAATATGTTAATACCTTGAAAACAGGATATAATAAGCCTACTTAGGATATAATAAGCCTACACAAAGATACTTAGACAATAACAACTGAGCCAATTAAGGAAACATATTAAATTTAATATCTGGAAGGATTATAATAATACAATGTAAACCCATTTTATAGAAGGAACTTCACGTTAAATTAAATTATTTCATATGAAATTATAATTAAAATACATCAGATTTTTTTTTACCTTCTTCTTTAGTTTTTTTTATCTCAACACAATTACAAGCAATATGTAAACATAATATAAATATAAACAAATAAACAAAATAGAAGGTGGCGACCATAAAAGAGCCTAGGCTCTGTGAGGTTGAGCAACAATAGTAGTTATTGTTTTTCAAATTATAAATAAAGTTCTTTGGAACTCTTACACTACTACGTTGAAAAACCTATGGTAACCAAATCATATATGAATGTTCAACTAAAAGAAGGTAACTATATAACATCTTAAACGTGACAAATAAAAAAAAATTAAACTAAGAGAAACATATCATCAGTTCTTATGATGACTATGAATAAAGAAAATCACATTATTTATAAGTTGAAAAACTAAAACTAAAGAAAGTATTCTTGAAGTCCGACTATTAACATTAATAGATTATTAATGTTAACATAATTTTTCAAGAAGAAACTAAAACACGCAGAATCGAGAGAATACAAAGCTAATCCCGTTGAATTGATTAGCCAGATTTATCCTTATATAAATTTACATCATGCTCATGGAACAGGTAGACCGTATTTTTATACAATAAAAAAGCTGTGTGCAAACATCATCAAACGAACGACCAAGTGATAATAAATCCTTCCAAGAAAGGAAGTCTAAATCGGAGACACGAATATAAATTACTGGCCTTCGTTACAATCCTTCAAGTCATTGATGTTATATAAGCAAGTTTAGTCGATGACAAACGGAGTTTTTGGTTAGAATTTCCTGTGTTGGGGCCTGAAACTCGAGAATAGACCAACCGAAAGCTGCATGTGTTTCATAGAAGTCGACGGACGCGGCAGTTACTAGAGCGGTGAGAGCGAAATTTGTTTCTCTCTCTCAAATTCTCTACCTCCGCCACTGTCTTAGATGTTTCTTATAGGTTGAGGTACTTAATCAATCAATCAATCGATCAATGAAGATTTAATGTCCTCGGCCGAAGGCGATGTCAGGGACGGATTTGAATTAAAATGCACTTGAATTTCATATACACATTGAAAATCTTTTCATAAGTAATGTAATCATTCAAAGTTAAAATGCATTTGTTAATAGTTTAAGCGGATGCCAAGAAAATCTCCGCCACCTGTAAACCTATATGACTTTCAACTACACATTAATAATTAATTGATCATATCTCTATCACCAGTGCACTGCCAAATGGTAGATCCAAAGTACATATTCTGAAACACATTCTGTTATCCCTCTCATAATGAGCACCCCAACAATCATCAAGTTGATCCAATCAAAAGGGCTAGGCCTTTACCACACCTAAAATGTAACCTTTTCAGGTGGGGTGTAGGGGTTGAGCGTTAAATATAATGTCGACCCCTAGAAAAACATTTCAGAGTGGCAGGGTCAGAATTTACAATTTGGAGTAGCAGAGAGGCTTGGG
>JAQFZF010001504.1:0-13976 GCA_034695365.1 Enchytraeus norvegicus | reverse complement strand
CTATTGGTGGGTAGGTCTATTGGTGGGTAGGTCTATTGGTGGGTAGGTCTATTGGAACAATTACTAGTAATAGTAAGCGACTACTACAGAAGATCTGGCGTATGATTGCTATGGATCTTAATGGATCTTGCCTTTAGATTAATGGCAATTGTCGCCTGTGTGCTGAAAGCGCTTAGTAACGGGATCAACTCCATACTAGGAGCCCGTTTTGACTTTGTGGTACTTATAACTTCTTGTATTATAACTTCTTCTTATATTGATATTGTTTTATTCAGAAGAGAGTGTTTGTGGTAAGACGCTACACTACAGATCTCGCAGTCAGATCTCAAAGTACTGGTCGTTGGCTTTTAGAGTGGAACAGCTGCGTATCAGAAACCATGTGCTGTGTCATGTCGCGCCTAAAGTCTTGAAGTTATTGGAGCTCTTGAATCCTAATGATAGGTAGGTATCTGTGACTTTAAACTAATAATTAAAATAATGGCCGTAATGTTTGTTTCAATATCTAGCGACAATATTGAGTCCTTTCTGAATAAACCTGTAGCGTAGATGTCAAAATTCCTCCTCTAGAAGGCGTTAAAATATTTTTATAATATCTTGAGCTTTGCCAAAGTTAATGATATTTCGTTAGTGGGATGACTTTTTTAAACTTATCCTGTAAATATTATGTAGTCCTACTTAGAGATCCCGAATGCCGGGATCCCGGCCCAAAAACCACCAGGATTCAATCACGGCATTGAGTTTCTCAATCCCGGGGATTTTCGGGATTTGAATTTTTATTATTTAAGAAATATTAAAACGAAAAATATGTCGTTTAGTCTACAAAATATAAGTGGGATCCAATGCAAGATTTAAGTTAAATTTACTCAGTGTTTCATAGGCCTACATTACCACAAGTAAGTTCAGCAACTAATAGCCCTAGGCCTACTGTAAACAATAATATTGTAGCCTCGGAGTATGATGTCCTCACGATTCACGGTCCTTCACGGCGACCAATGTGTTGGGTAACTTGTATTCTAATTCATAATGGGGTGAAACAGTAGATTTCTTCAGAATTTTTTACATAGGCAAATACATACGAAATCCCGATTAATGTAAAAGAAATTACGATTGAGTCTATATTGAAATAACGAGTAAGTCTATACCCTATAGGCCTATGTAGGGATGATCATCCTATAAGTTGGTCTAGTGGACACTTAGATTACATTACCGCCAAATTTCCAATAGTTATCATTACAAGACCAGTGTCTTGATATCATGAAGATTGATCTAATAATAATAATAAATTAATTTTTGATCAAATATTTATGGATATCTATAGGCCTATATATAAACAATTAAACATATTCGTATTTCAGCTTGTAGACTACTATGGGCATTTTCGTAAAATAAGTGCGAATACATGTCGACTTCTTACAGCCTCTGTCAATCCCGGGATCCTGATCCGGGATCCCGCAATTGAGAATTTCTCAACCCCGAAATCCCAGGATTGAGCGGAGGGTTTCAGGATTGGGATCCATAGTCCTACTGTATGAAGAGTGCGTGGTTGGCATGTAATGATTATAATTATTAATTAAGGAGGGAGATTGTGACCAATCGCTCGATTTGAGTATGGTATTATTAAGATTATTCATTTCATAAATTTAAAGGTAATTGTAGCCGTGTATTTGTGGTGTTTTCTAGATTGTACAGTCAAGCTTGTCGACTCTTATATTCTTTTGTGACTACAAGTGGTCAGAGCTTTCCTGTTCTACTCCGAGATGAATAATTCTGCAGTTTAATCATCAGTTCTCAATAGTTTATGATGTTGCAACTAATGAATTTAAATTGATTCGAGATATTATTTTCTGAAACTAAAATGTAGAGATAACAACTAATATATAATTTTATATAAAAGAGAACATCTAGGTCCAGTTTACAAGTGAAATTTTATCCTAAATTACTGGATTAACATC
This sequence comes from Enchytraeus norvegicus, assembly GCA_034695365.1. Classification (NCBI taxonomy): domain Eukaryota; kingdom Metazoa; phylum Annelida; class Clitellata; order Enchytraeida; family Enchytraeidae; genus Enchytraeus; species Enchytraeus norvegicus. The sequence continues at coordinate 12,024 of JAQFZF010001504.1, read as the reverse complement.
GATGTCAATGCTAAATGTAATATTTTATAATGTAAACAATACGAAGCGACGTCGCTTTTACCATTAACATAGATTTAAATCCAGTCATTGAGGAAAAAATTTCGATTGTAAACCGGTCCTTGCTAATTGTAAATTTATTTTCACTGTTCAAATGTAGGCGTACTATTAATGACTGCGAACCAGGGATTAGAACCTGTAACTCATAGACCACAGTCGATGACCAGCCAAAATGCTAAGACAACTTGCAAGCTGAACTCTCTATTGTTGATATGGAAAATGAATTTCCAACTTTACTTTATCACGCAGAAGTACATTCTGCTTCAGATAGTCGAGTCAATAGCACACCAGTTGAGTGTCTAACTCTGTTTCCATTGGTTCACAGTTCGAATCCCAGGGCTCGCCCGTCACTGATGTAGCTGATAGGCCTCGAAACTGACGTTAACTTAACTTATTATACTGGTTTAGAAAGTTATTTCTAACTAGTAATCACCAGTTAAATTTTGCTTTAACATTTAGATAGCATCCGTCCACAAGACTGTTAAAAGACTTTTTGATATTAATCGAGGACTGTATGCAGTGCTATAAAATTTTGAGGAGGGGGTCAAAGCCGGTGGTGTTATAGCTTAGTGGTATGATGTCTGACTTTGATGCAGGAGGTTCTGGGTTCCTATCTGAGTTAATACTAAAATAATTATGGGTTTCTAAAAATTGTAACATTATAACAGCAGCAGCTCTGGGCAGGGTGTGTAACCCGTGACCTTTCATTGCATAACTTGTGCAACATTGTCTGTATAGTCTATTATATGTAGGCCTATCGTTGTAAAGTATAGAGATGCCTTGGCATGATATACTATATCAAACATTACCATTAAAGATTGGCTACTATATTGAGAACGAAGGAGAAGAATAGGAACCAAGGAGACTAAAACAGTACAAATGAGCGTATTTTACAGTAAATTGCATCTCGATGATTTGATAGTAAACTACGGTTAGGTCGATTCTACTTTAATCATACCCCTCCTCCTGATCAGTGGGAGGGAGGTCATTTTTTGGGGGACAGGCTAAATCAAGGCTAATCGAGGGGCTAAGAGTCCAAATATTGTAATTTGAAGGGGTCAAATTTTTAATAATTTTCAAATCGAGGGGACCTGGGGCCATCCCTCTTATTACGAAGGGCGGGGGGGGGGGCGGCGCCCGGATCCCCTAAATCCGTGCCAGGTTCCAATAAATCCGCCCCTCACTATGTGCAATGCATTGGAGAGTGAAATGCATGTTGTTTATTCAGTATTAACAATTATGTCTACTTGCACGAACGGCATTTCGTTATTTGACTTCAATCATATTTGTAGTTGTCTTATTTTTAAAATTATAGGCCCAGGGGCTTCTACCGCATATATATGGAGGCAGACCGCCTCCAAAGAAAGCTCGAGGGATTTTTTTAGAATGCTTGGCGGAATTGTTTTGTTCAAAAATTTGTTGGGAAAGTATTCTTGGAGAAATTTGTTACATGCGCTTGGCGGGGGAGGATAGAAGCCCCTGTCTGGGAGGGTTAACTGACAGCAGAGCTGGGGGGTCTAACCAATCAATCAATCAATGAGGATTTAACGTCCAGTTCCTCACCTGAAGGCGGTGTCAGGGACATCCCAAGCCAGATGGAACCAAGCCGCCACCCCCCCCCCCCCCCCCATTCCCCAACCCCTTGAATCGCATCTGGTGAGTGTGTGATAATTATAAGCTATTATGCTTCCATCTGGTGACTGTTAATAACTTTAGGATAGCATGCTTCCATCTGGTGAGTGTTGATAACTTTAGACTATCGTGCTTCCATCTGGTGAGTGTTAATAACTTCAGGCTATAATGCTTCCATCTGGTGAGTGTTTGATAACGTTAGGCTATTATGCTTCCATCTGGCGGGTGTTGATAACTTTAGGCTATCATGCTTCCATCTGGCGAGTGTTTATAACTTTAGGCTATCATGCTACCAACTGGTGTGTGTTAATAACTTTAGGCTATCATACTCCCATCTGGCAAGTGTTTGCAACTTATGCTATATTGCTTCCATCTGGCGAGTATTAATAACTTATGCTTTCATGCTTCCATCTGGCGAGTATTGATAAATTCATGCTATCATACTTCCATCTGGTGAGTGTTAATAACTTTAGGCTATCATGCTTCCATCTTATCAATCAGCCCTTCACCGCAGCATCTACATTAGTCGCCTCTTACGGCATGTGCAGTTTTCGGTTGGTCTAAATTTGTGAGTTTCCTAGAATTAACACGGGAAACTTAAATATCCAGTGGAACACAGGCATTTTAATACTATTAGGAAGGCAACAAGAACGTAAAGTGAAACAACAAAACTGTGTATGAATTATATAATTAACCTGGCAATGAAGTACTGAATATTATAATAGTCCCTACACTATGTTAAAATGATATTCAATCAAGACAAATTATTTTAGCATAGATTAAGATGGACTACATAGTACTGCAATACACAGTTTGCATTAGGCAACGCATACAGAATAATGATATCTGCAATATCTGGTGTGAAATAGAAATTTATAGAAATTTATTTATTGTTCGTTGTTACCACTAATTTTTTTACCACTAGCTTAGCTTAGATATTAGATAACTATAGATAAATATATACGAGCATATAATGTGATGATTGCATTGAAATAAGGGTGTGGTGGATTGGTAATCCATACATTGATTATATTATTAATAAAATCCTACAGGTTCTTCAACATTCAAGGATAAATGATAATTATTGAATTTTATGAGATCTAAAACTATTTAAAGTCAGTTTAGCTCATAATTAATCTAATTTCAAGAGCAGCAATCTCTTCCAAACAGAGCTATGATCTATCTATTCAGTGCCCTGGCAGGTCCAAGGCACCAATTTATACACAGTCTTCAATCTCACTCATTAATGAGCACACTATTGATCAACTCAACAAGGTGATCCCATCCCAAAGTCCTCTGCCTTTACCAGGCGTAAAACGATAGGCTTAGATCAAAGAAAATTAGGGTTTCTGAGGTGGTTTTCCATTGCCTTTCTCAGTGACTGCGTTAGTCGACTCTTACGCAACACATGCAGCTTTCAGTTGGTCTATTCTAAAATTCCGAATCTAAAACGCGTCGTTACACTAAAAACTATACAAAATCATTATCAATCTTAAAATAATAGCAGAAACTAAACAATGAATAATATTGGTCAGTCTAACATTAGTTTGTACAATTATATTGCTGCCTGCGAATCAATTAGCCTATTATTCCAACAACTAAGAATTAACCAAGTTGATAGCATGGGCGGCGATTTGGTCCACGTTTTGTTTTTAAGGGGTCCAAATTGTTTGGGGAGTCCAAAAATGTTTATATAAAAATTGGGGTCCATAAATTTGTTCATCTCCGTTATTTTTCACCTGCTAAAACAATTCAATCCCACGACTCCACCTTCAATAATGTGGGACCACAAAAATTGTCGTACTCTCAACATTGGAATATGAAAACTAATTTATTAACAAAAATATTTCAAATTTTGGGGGTCACTACCCCCCTCCCCACCATTTCCTACTTTGAGGGTCCCCTAGGTCTTCGTACGTTGTTGAAAGAGTTTGGAAACAGCCAGAACAACTTCTACAATAAAGGACTACATGTTTTATTTGGAAATTGTAATATATGATATTTAATATATCTATAGCAAATTTTAAAAAAAAGTTCAAACAGTTCACATTGGCCGCGAGTTGGAATACTTTGACAATCTTCATTTTGCAATATGTACCGGTATAATATGTATAATAGCCTATACAGTTATTATAATATCCCAATACTTCAGATGAATGTTAGATACATGTACATAACCAATATAAACAGATGATAATCAGTTATTGCCAGTTATTACCGACCGCTACTTTGAATATAATTACCTAACACGAGCAATATATTGAAATAAAATAACAAAATAACTAACTAACTATGGTTTGTTCAGTAAACCATGGCCTATTCTACATAGAAGGGCCCGGAATAAATAGGAATACGTAAGCATAAGCTTTAAACATGTGCTTTGTTTTTGCTTGCAGCTATATTAAACTATATTACAAGCTGTTTTTTGTTTTTGTTTTAAAGGCCGCCCACAGAAGAAATAATTTTGTTATCAAATCTGGTAAATGCACTATTTGCTATTGTCAGATCTGTAGGTTCAGTTACATAATGTATGCATTTTCAGACGAAAATAAATGCCAATATACAATTAATAGGCTCTGCCTCGTCTACATGTTTTGTAGACATACAATTACATGTATATTAAGAACTACCACTAGCACTACTATAATATTAAAATATATACTATAACATAATAAATTTAATCCGTAACGTTAGTGGACTAACAGTTATTTTATGCAAATAATGCGTAACAAATTATTCGCAAATCTTGTTAGACAGATGATAATTATGATGCAAAATAGCAAAAACATGCTATAACATAAAATCAATAATAAATCAATTCAATCTGACAGCAGCAGATAGTTACAAGACATGAACTGGCATCACAATATACAACAATAGATGAATAATAAACTAAGCTTTAACAAATAGGACATTAAATACACTTGACCTATAAGTCTAAACAAGACAGTCTATACTAATCAATGAGGACTTAGCGTCCTGTTCCTCACCTGAAGGCGCTGTCAGAAACATCTTGCTTCCTCGTTTCATCCGAGGTATAATATGATCAAAATGGTTTGCCTGCTGGCTTGAGACAGCCTGTTGACAGGCCAGTTAAGCACGAGGCTGTGGGTTCGGTTCCCAACAGGGTCCGTTTCTGACAGCAACTTATCTGATAGTTTCTGATGGCAACTTTCTGATGTGGAAACAACGATAAACCCATCCATTTATCTTACACAAAATTAACCTGTCTGAACACCCATCACCACTCGGCCCTCTTTTACTTTGACCAAACACATGACATGTCATGACACAATAAACCTCTTTCAATGCACACAAATACAAATAACACTCACTCCAATCGACTTATGGAACAACCTCTGCGAGGCAGCGGAGCTGCTGGATAAATGGCGGCGAGCATGGATGAGCCCTCTCAATGACGAAGATAAAAGGGCGCAGCACCAAGGCTGGTCTTCGGGGTGGGCAACAACAACAGCAGCAATAAACCCCAGAGATAAAGATTTATACCGATGAAGAATAAAGGCTGGTTTAAAGTCAATTTTTCTAAACAGCTAAAGCCGAATTTAACGTCAGTAGCGCAGACTAACGACTATATCAGTGACAGGCAAGCCTTGGCATTCGAACTGCAAACCGATGGAACCGAAACCAGACACTCAACCGATGTGCTATCGGCTCAGCCTCTGCTTCCCGAAAGAGCATCAGTGATGGAAGAGTTAAAGATTCAACCGCATACCTATTGATCAGAAGTCGAGAGGTTTAACCGATGCAAAACTAACCCAGGCTATATTGAATTAGGGTTGATAGTTAATAGACGTCTCTGGTAACATATTCAATGCAATATCATCCATTACAGAAATATTCAAACTGTGTTCCAATGTTCAATAATTTATAGCAAAAACAAGTTTTTAAATAAAGCTTTTATTTAAATGTCCTAAAAAGTAAAAAATAATTTTTTTAACAGCCTAAGGTACTGCATTCCAGTAGTCCACGTATGACAAAAAATAAAAGCGTGGTGCATGGATATAGAAAGGTCGTTTTTGTCTCAATTCTAGCTTGTTTTAGATTTAGAATATACAGGAACATATAGGCCCTAGAACCGCAACTAATGCCTCATGCTTTTATTTCTTGTCCTACGTGGACTACTGGAATGCAGTACCTTAGGCTGTTAAAAAATTATTTTTACTTTTTTAGTGCATTTAAATAAAAGCTTTATTAAAAAATTTGTTTTTGCTATATATTATTTTACACTTTTTAGTATTAGGGAAAGTGTACAAATTTGAACATATGTGCAAATTTTGAAGGCTATCGGAAATATGGAAATTAAGCAAATGAGTCTAGAAAACTTATTTTACTCGTCGCCGATGGTGCCTTAGGCCCATCAGATCTCCCACATGAAAATATAGTGTAGTATTCATAACTACATATGTGTGCAAAATTTGAAGTCGATCGGAACAATGGAAGTGAGGCAAAATGAGCTTAGAAAAATCATTTTGCTCGTCGCCGAAGGCATCATCAGATCGCCGACACGAGAATATTTGTTGGACTCTGAACTACACATTTGTGCAAAAATTCGAAATCGACCGGAACAATGGAAGTGAGGCAAAATGAGCGTAGAAAACTTATATTGCTCATAGCTGATGGTGCCTTTGGCACCATCAGCTATGAGCAAAATAAATAAAACGAGCAGAATCTGTCACATGGAAATATTGTGTAATATCTGATGGTGGCTTTGGCACCATCAGATCGCCGAGATGGAAATATTGCATTATCATCGGGAATATGTCTGTGTGGCAAATTTGGAAGTGAACTGAGAATCTGAAGTGGGTCAAATAACGGTTGCAAGATTTCACCCAGACATACACACAAGTGAAGATATATAAAAGCTCTGAAAATGTTCAATTTTAGACGAGGTAAATAAAGCCATCAGATCCAATACTTGATATTGAATATGATATCGCTATTCTCATTGAAAATTATCTCTATTCTACACTTTCAGTCACCAAGAACAGCAAGGATCATTTCAACAAAATAACTGAAAAAATACATTGTGCCTCTAAATACTACAACAAAATGTGCAAATGATACATGTTAACGAGACGGTATAAAAAAATTTCAATAATTTTGACAATACAGTAGTATTGAAGACATAAATTCAAGAATGAAATGCAACAATATCACAGTCTGTTATCAGCTGCTGTTCCCAAACTTTTATACATTTTGAATCAATCAATCAAACCGTCAATCTGCATCATAAATGAGCCTTCCATGCAGCCTTTGACACTGCAGACTTCATTAAGAGCATCCTGATATGTGAAATCTTCATCCTAAGAACTTGGTCCTTCTCACTTTAGCTTCGCCATCACCATTAACTGCAACACATTAATTAATATATAGAACATTACTGTGTGCATTAACTGCAAACGAATGACTACAATAATAAAGACTTAACGTACATGATGTCAGGCATGATGTCCGGGATAGCTCTACAATCTACATGTATAAATTAATCAGCATAATGCCCATATAAATAGAAAAAAACGTTAAGGTTTAGACCACTGAATATAACTTTTGTCATTTTGCCCTTCCAGAATAAGAAAGTGAACGTTTAAAGACAAGTCTTGTTATTGCGATTACCAGTCCATTCCAATTACCTATCATAATACATTACCGCTATGCAATAATCCGTTCATTCCGATGAGGCCACAACGGTTTAGCGATTTTTGCCAAACTACTCTAAACCCTAAGGTTTTTATTCTCGAACATAAATATGTACCAGTTGTTGCATTTTAACCCTGCTACTACCAGTGGGGTCATAAACGACCCCACTGGCACTTTGAAGAGCTACCCCCGCTATGCCTCTGATTCGAAATATGTGAATTTTGGTGACTTTGTACATATATGTCCCCCATACAAGATAGTCCGAAAAAAAATTGGTTTCTATCACCAGGTGGCGGCGCCATACAGAAGTAGCACTGAATACCACTGGAGTCAATAATGACCCCAGGTGTTATAAACGGAAATAACAATAAGATTTAACAGTTTCTTTGTAAAGAATATTAATATTTGTAGTTTATTGATGCTGCAGAACTGACAATTGTACACAAAGAAGAGAAATACTACTATATTGTATTAAATATGCAGTTAAAAATACAAAATGGCGCAGGCAAAAGAGTTTCAACTGTTGAATTATGTAGACCTACTTTATTGCCAATGCCCATAGCGATGAAAATGTCGAAGGTGTTGATGTCAGTGATGGCGAATCAACAATTCTGAATACAACCTTTGATCTGTAGAACCAGAAGATGATTAGAGCCAGACAGCAGGCCTAACAATAATGATGAAGGTGATGAGGCCTCGAAAGTTGCTCTTTCAAAAAGGAGGATAATACGGTAATGTTTGGGGTCTGACGATGCAAGGGCACATACACTGCACTCAACAGACAAGAGAACGGTAGGCCTATGAAATGTAAAACAGATGTGAGCAGCAGAAGGTAAGCTACCGGCCGCAGGCGGTATACATCCCAATACTGACAAATTCGTTACATTATAGCATAAAAGCGTGGATAGTACGTCGTCCAACTTGTCGTGAGATATAATATATTGAATGCAATTCACAATTGAACTACCAACGAAGGATAGCTGGTATTTGAGGACAACTGGAAGAATTTAGCAAGAAAGGATCTGCTGTGGTACCTGGTATATGTAGCTTGCTGCTGCTTAATGGGGTTCACTGTACATGTACAATGTACAAGGCCAAAGACGAGATGGTCTGACAACTGTGGAACGCTGAGAGTGGTTGGCATATCTTCTCGAAGAGTATGGTTAGAAGAGATTCACAGCTATATCACGTGTACTCAGATTTGACAACGAAGCTGTTCGTAAAAGTAGCCGACAGCAGACAAACTGGCAACTTGCTCCAATTAGAAAAAATTAGACTTGTGTGACGAGACACAAGAACATGCCTTCGGCCGTTTGAAAACGCCACAGTCGACGACCAACTACTAATGTGCCATGGCCAATGTCCTTTCAAACAATATCTCCGAGCAGGCCAAGCAAATATGGAATAAGATTTTGGATGCTAAGCGATGGTTACTAGCAAGGCTTCCAACGTATGCCATGGCCAGCTTGCCATGGCCTTATATATTGTAAGAGAGGACGGTCAGGCTAGAGAAACAAATCCAGGAGAACGAGTCGAAAGCCTACTTGATCTTTGCAAGGGCGTGAAGGGAAGTGTAAGAAATATAACGTTTGATTAGAAGTCAGGAAAAGTATCAGCTTTATGGCTTGGATCAGAAGCCTACTATAGAGAGAGTAGATCTCTCCCCTACCACCGGAACTTGTCGCCACCAGTGAACAGGAGGTAGGCCAACTCAGTTCCAAATTTGCATTTGCGAAGGATGCAAGGCTGCAGGCAGGTGTGAGTGTGTTCAACGTCAAAGTCAGAAGCACAGATCTTCTCTTCAAGACGACTCAGCATAATTCAGCACTACCGTCACAAGACTGGGTGTTAAGCTTATAACAGCTTCATTCCACAAAGTACCCAGCAGCCTATTACAGAGCACCCAGGAAGGCCACAAAGTTGCTGCATTATGATAAAAAGCACATGGCTTTTTTTCAAGACGGCTCAGCATAATTCACCACTACCGTCTCAAAGACTGGATGTTAAGCTTATACGAGCTTCACTCCACAAAGTACCCAGCAGTCTATTACAGAGCACCCGGGAAAGCTGGAGAGCTGTTGCATTATGATAAAGTGAAATACAGGTTAATATGCCTTGCAACTGTATACTAAATCCGTGTAAACATATTGGGGTCTTTTTTGACCCCAATGGTTGTCAACGTATAGGAAAAAATCCGGTAGTAGCAGGGTTAATATCTAAAATAAACTAAAATTATAGAAGTATGCAGCATATAAGGGTAAATAGAAAATAGAAAAATACTTTCCAGACTAAATGAGATCTAACCTGTTCATATAATGTCCAAGACATGGCGGCCATTAGAGTTCGTCGTAGCAACCGAGGCACCAGCCCCAGAAACATCCCGTTAATACCAAACGTCTGCAAACACATACACACGATGAATACCAATTAATTGTGAAGATTTTTTTATTGACCAGTAGGTTGACAAAAATACCTGTTTAAATAATCACAATCAGTCAAAACGTACCATTTGCTTTCTCAGATTTTCATGTTCCAAATCTGCAATTAGTTTTTCTGTATCACGTCTGGTTTTAACATGCATATTTTGTCAACAAACATTGATTGATTGACTCTGATGATTTTCTTGTGTTGACCAGTGTATTTAGCATCAAATCTAGATATTTATTTACAAAATGAATTTCACTACTACACTAATTACATGAGAACTCCTAATAGTTCTTGATAGTTCAGAAAAACACATCAAAATGAACATCGGTCTCACAACAATTTGGCTCTACATACAGTATAAAAATTAATGCAGTCATATATCCCACACGCAGCCTTCATTCGTCCGGCTCTAATCTTTTTAAAGTGCCAGACATTCGAACTGAAATAGACAGACACTCGTTCAGCTATGCTGCTCCAACACTATGGAATTTTTTCCCACAAGATTTGCGATCTTGTACTTCCAATGTTACCACTTTCCAGGGCAAGCTCAAAACTCATCTTTTCCCACCCTAGATCTGTTATAACAGAACATCCTGGCCTGGATAATGAACTTGCACTGTTTTGGATCTCGATTTCTCTTTCGGCTTGTGCATTGGCAGTAGTGCTCTGGTGGTTAAATGCTGTCCGTAGTTGCACATCCCGCTTGGGACGTCCCTGATATAGCCTTCGGGTGAGAAACTGGAAAATTAAATCTTCATTGATTGATTGATTGATATATTGCATATACCTAAATATAAGTTGTATATATGTAATATGTACGTTGCATGGCAATCAATCAATAATTCAATAAGAAGCTTTATAGGTATATGGTACTATAAGCCTTATATATGTCATACGAGGGGCGTTCCAAAAGTAACGAGATGTTTGTATAAAAAATTGACCATAAAACTATAAACACAATATTTGGTAGAACATTATAGCTGCATCTTGTCTATTAAAAGCAGCAAAAATATTTACATTATCTTGAATGGTGACGTCGCTAGGCCACTTCGCTCGTGGTGCCTGTATGGAACATTGATTACATTATTAACATGCTGCGGCATTCGTTGTCGATGCTTGATCTTCCAGTTTTAAACCGTTTAAATCTTTCAAAAACTGAAACACGACTCATACAATGTTCAAAGACACATTCTGCAATCTGGTGTAAAATTTGGAGGCAGATTCACCTTCCTTAAACATAAACTTTATTGCATTCAGCTGTTCAACACTGTTTCCACTCTCCTTCATCGCCATGTTACAACGCATGTTCATAACGTCATACAGGCATCACGTGCGAAGTGGCCTAGCGACGTCACCATTCAAGGCAAGGTAAATATTTGTCCTTCTTTTAATAAACAAGATGCAGCTATAATGTTCTACCAAATATTGTACTGATAGTTCTTACGGTTAATTTGTTTATACAAACATTCTTATTACTTTTGGAACATCCCTTGTACATATACCTTGTATGTAAATACTGTCACAATATTACAGCCTTTGTATCTGTGTTGGGTCCGTGTTGGGTCCGGGATATTTGAGAATAACTGCACGTGTTTCGTGAGAGCCGACTAACGCAGATACTAAGGAAAGCAATGGAAAACCACCTCAGAAACCTATATTTTCCTTCAAAGGTATCATTTTAGGTGTGAAAAAGGCAAAGCCTTTGTGATGAGATGGACTTATTAGGTTGGTCGATGGTGTGCTCCTTAAAGAGCGTGATAGTTGATTGTGTATATGAATTTTTGTCTTGGACCTGCCACGTGGCAGAGGACTGGATATATAGATACCTTGTATATATGTTGCACGAGAGCTCTAGTGGACACATAGCGACCAGGGAAGAGCTGCTGATGAGTTTTAATGACGTCGAATGGATGAGTCACAACGGACGCCATGACACCCGCTGATACTCCACAGCAGAATAATATATACGGCTTCTGCGCTCCCACACCATAGGACTCTAAATATAAATACAATACAATATCGTACAAAATGACATTTTATAGCGCCTCTATATAAGTGGCAGGCATTTGTGAGCACAATCTGCAGAGGTCGAGTTACGACCTGAAAGCACCAGGTAACCAGGTATATACGCTGTTAGGCATAAAAAAGGCACCACAATATTTTATTCCATAACTTTCATAATATTTGACCGATTAGGCTGAAAATTTGAATAATGAATCTAAAATGAAGTGTGCCTCAAATTAATGGGAG